>PVKV010017815.1:0-46540 GCA_004027835.1 Alouatta palliata
GCCACTCCCCTCCCACCCTTACCCTCATCTCAGCGTAAGGATACCCTCATCCCAGTAACTCCTTCCATCAGTTAAACCCACTCACCAGCTCTCTGGACACAGGGTGACCACAGCCCTGCTGCAGGAAGGCCCCTCTTGCTGTTTTACACAAGATCCCTACCTTGGGCTAGAGGCCAACTTGGCCCTCTCCAGCAGCTCCAGGGCATTCCCGTCCTCTGCGGCAGGTCATTCCTTGGATATCTTATCTCTCCCCAGATGGTAGAGACCTGGGAGACAGGATCAATAACGAATTCTTTCTCCCTCAGATAGCACTTAATACTTAAATATAATAGAACACAATGATTTTTCAATGAATAAATAATTAGTGCAAAGGCCATTTTGATCTCTTTATCTGAGGGATTTAGTTTTTTTCTTCCCACAGGATTTATTTTTCCTCCCACAGGATATTAAAATCAAACACTTATTTGGAGAATAGGGGACTAGATTGGAATGACTGGGGGAGTGAGGTGAGGGAGAAAGAAGGAAAAAGAGAGAAACGGAGAGAGAAAGAGAGAGAGGCTGATGATTGGTACAGACACCTGCACATCTGGGGATAGGCAGCCAGAGCTCTGTGGGAGATGGAGAGGGTTTGGGATCTTGGGATCTTGCCCATCACACCCCAATTTGTCTAGAAAATGCCACCGAGGAGTTCCAGACAAGCACAGAGGTCCCAGCAGACACCTGAAAAAGGTTTAGCAAACCACTGTTGTTCAACATGCCAAATCTTTGTGCCACATTGTAACTTACCAGGGGTGCAGCAGGGTCAGAAGCTCCCCATCATTTCTGCTCTCAGGGCGCGGGTGTGAGAGCAGCCAGCCCTGCAGGGACAGGCAGGAACCCAACAGGGTTGCAGTCTGGCACACGGGAAATCCCGTGACTCCCGGTCGCCTCCTCAAGTCTCCTAGGAACGTGAAGCCCCACAGCGAGATCTATTAGCACTCCATGGGGCTAGGCTTCAGGTGATGGGAGAGCCCTGCCAGGGCCCGCTGTGCATACGCTGTGGACAGCACAGCCCATGGTGAAAACTGCAGGTTGAGCAGAAGTCAACGGCTCGTCCATCCAGCTCTCAAAAGATGTGTCTTCAGCTTTTCCCACTACAGAAAAAAAGGCAATCAGAATCTGTGTTGAAGAGAATAAGAACACACTCTTTAACTCAAATAACATTTTTTTACTATACATTTTGAAAAAGTTATGACATTATTATGGTTATGATAGAAAAATAGAGCCTACGTATGAAAATCAAAACAAAATGCATAATTGATTTTTTCCAGTCTTAATTTAGAACTTTTTGGCAATCAGTTATCATAGAGGCAGAAGGGAAGTCAGTTGCAGACGATGTGGTCAGAATTCCCGTCTCGTTGCAGGCCTCTGGGCACCTTCAAAACTGAGTGTATCAGTGTTCTTTCTCTGCTGAACACGTTGGGATTTTCTTATTGCTCTTCTCTTCCGATAAATGTGATGCCATCAGCCCACTTCACAAGTGCACGTGCTTGGGTCAGTTTCTAAGAAGACATGCTGGATTTGGGTGAGTTCACCTGTGCATTCTGGGCCTGTGTAGAATAGGGAAGTCATTGTTTCTTATAATAAGTGACAGAGTTAGTTTCATCTTTTGTGCTTACCATGGAGCAAAACTCTCTGGATGCACTGGGAAGATGGCGGGGGGCGGGGGAATAAATCCTGATCACATGCACATATGCTGTAGGAGAGTGGACTCCTCACAGGGCCTGTCAGCCCCCACTTGCTTCTCAAGCGCTTCCATAGCCGCTTGGTCGGAGACCACAGGCAGATGGGATGGACTAGAATAAGTCAGCGGCTTGAGGGAAAGGAAGTTTCAAGTTGAGCTGTGTCTTCCAGCGCTGACTTCTATGTCAAAGCCAAGGAGGCGACGGGCGCTCCCCGGGCAACCACCTCCTGCTGCCCCATCTGGGCCTTTTGCTCGGCACCTACTTGGGTGGCCAAAGGCGGGTGCCGGCACCCCTTGCTTGTTGCCCAGTCTTGTGACTGAGCCTTGGGGTTGATGGAGGTGTGACCCGACGAGGTCACAGCCCAGCAGGTCCCTGTATTTCCTGAGCGGCTGGTAGAAAGGCCCTGCCTTCATGTACTTTACCAAAGAGCAGGTGGAGAGTTAGCGGAGTGTAAACAAAGAACAGAAAACCTGATTGGAAAAAGGGCCCATTGCCTGTGACTTTCAGCCTTTCATAGGTGGTAGAAATTACTTTTCTGCTGGAGTCATGAGCAGAGCACAAGGCCCACATGATGGCATTTGTTAGGCATCTTGAGTGTGTGTGCTCTGAAGGTTCTGAAACACCTGGGCTGCAGAGTTGCCCACCCAGAGCCCTTCCAAACCAGCTGATGTCTTAAATTGGCTCAGAAAGCTTATTTTTCAGGTGGAGCTCAGGTGCCCTGAACAATCTTATACATAGATTTGGGCCAAATGCTGTGCCCTGTACTAATTATTTTCTATTTTGGGCCACTGCTGAGGTAGCTACCTGTCTGTATAAATCAGACATATTGGAAATAACATCCAATCCAACTATTACTCCAAAACTTCAATATTTTACAGGTTTTTTTTTGGCATTGTTTTTAGTAAGAACTATAGACTTACGTATTGCATCTTAAAGCAATCCAAATTTTCAGAAGCATGTAGGCTGGATAACCCAGTTATTTTTCTGACACTTTCTATGCATGCCAAGATGTTGGTGTGTTTCATGAATCAAGTCCAAACTCTCAGCTGGCACTTAGTACCCACTGCCATGTGTCCAAACTGTCCCCACTGCTGCATCTGGCACTCTCTTCTGACAACTTCTCCACACTGCTCCCCGCTCCCCGTGCACACCCCTCTTATCACTTGGGGCCAGGTCCTTCCACTCTGCCCAAGAGAATAGTGTGTGTTTGGAGTTGGGGGACTGAGGTGGAGGTGTTAATGTAGCTTGTCTCCCTTGTGGAAGATACACTTCTCAAAGACAGGGAGCCTATTATATATATCTTCTATAATATATATAGTGCAGTGTCTTGCATATAATAAGCCTTCAGTAAATATCTACTAACTAATAAATATCTGCTGACCGAGTAACTGAATGAATGAATAAATGAATGGCAGGCTTGAGGATAGTAAGCCAAATGAATACATAAATATTTGAGGTTCACAATGATAAATGTTTGAATCGATACTGTTCCTAGTCGCATTTCAGAGAGATAAAAAGTTTTATCAGACAATTGCTTCTAAGGGAATTTATAGCATGCCTTTTACAGCCGTGATTTTTATTTTTCAAAAAGGCAAATTCCATAAGATTTGGGATATACAGAGGTTTCTTCCTTTAAAGAATGTACTAGATAGATTCTAATTTTGCAAAATTGTTTAGCTTAACATTTTTTATCAATGGTTACCTTTATATACTCAAAGTATAATTGATTGTCGAGATAATTTGTACCTTTCTAATTGCAGAAACTTGAGAAGCCACAGACTGTAGGAATTTAGTTTTCTCTATTAGCTCCTTGCTGTTTAAGAATTATCTACAGTTTCCAAATGAAAAGCATGCATGCAAATGCAAACACACATACGCCAGTCAATCCAATGCTTTAATCTGGAAAAACCTGAACGCTTTTGGTTTCATTGTTAATTATCTAAGCTTTTTTGTGTTTAGACCCAAATTCGATTCTCCTTAGTGGGAGGTTGTACTTGTTGATTCCATTTGGATATTTAAAATACTTGTAATTGCTGTCTTATTACTTATTCAGTCAATCCATATTTATTACGGTATGTAAGATACGATTGTAGGCACTGGGATATCTCTGTGAATTAAACAGACATAGTCCTTGTATCAAATAAGCAGACAATAAATAGGATATATCAGTGAAACATACAGTGTTTGAGATAAGACATATTCTGGAGAAAAGTATCCCTGGAGAGAGGGCGGGTATCGTGGGGAGGGTGGTAGTACTTTAACTCTGCTGGTCAGGGAAAGTCTCCTGGGAAGGTGGTGTTTGAGTGAAGCTCTGGAGGAGGTGTGTGGGAGTCACGGAGAATGCGCGGGCTGAGGGAACCTTGCTATGACACAGTCAGAGCTCCCTGGCTGACCTGCTGCCTTCCCCACCCACCCTCAGCTCACAGCCATCACTCCCCTGCACTGTGTCAACTGTCTTGCCTTGGACGGATTACCTGGGCTGCTGACTAGGGGAAGCCGAAGGACCACTTTTACCCTTCGGGGCTTTGCAGGTGGCTCCGTGGCTCAGATGCAGGGCCCAGGCTGGCTCTTCCCTTACACCTGAAGTCATCCACTCTGCCAGCACATTGAGCAGCTGCACGAGACCACACGGAGAGCAGCCTTCCTCATCTGCATGCCCGAGCTTCCCCTTTGTGGAGACCCACATGTAGATTTAACTTAATCTCTCAAGATGGCTTTATGTTTCCTCCATATAATTCAATATTTATATCATTATAGACATTTTAAATGATCCAAAATTATGTTCATCCTGAGATATGAGTGTGCAGAATATTGAGCACAGCATATGTAATCACCAAGTTCATGCCCTGAAGATATGTTCAGAATCTATTCCCACTCCATGAAATGTAAATTGTACCTGCAATTCTATTCTGGTATCTCCCCTAATGACCAAGGAGAAGGACTGTAGATTCCATTACTGTCTAACCTTAATCCTTATAACAACCTGCATTGTTAGAGGCTTTAAATAATCATTGAAATTCTCTTCAGCTCTCTCATACTCTAATTTAAAACCATTTTCTTATGTTCTTTTCCCAATGGGCACACCTCCTCTATAAAATAATCTTTTGTAGCCGTAATCTTCCCATCTTTTCCCTGTTACATAAACCCAGATTGCATAACCATAGCCAGTCTCAAGCAAAATTGTCAAACAGGTCTTTCCATCTTTCTCTGAGCCTCTTTGTCTTACTTTCAGACACTCTTGACCAATACTCAGGCTCTTCTGAAGCAGAAGATGTTCTGGATATTTTAGATAATACATATTTTGGAGAAAAACAACCCTAGAGAGAGGGCAGGTAGTGTGGGAAGGGTGGTGGTACTTTAACTCTTTTGGTCAGGGCAAGAAAAACACCATCACTCAGCTGAGGATAATCTACAGAATATTTAGCTATTTAAACATTCATTGCAGTCTGGTAGGTCACTAATATTACAACGTCAGCACTAAATAGTTTTGACACACATCTTGGAGATGACCCTAACCCTTCCCACTCAGGTCTCTAAGACCCATGTGGTCTCCTGCACATGAGCCCACAGAGTCCATCCTGCTGATAACCTCTATACATTGGGTTTCTCTGCAGAAATTTGAAAATCCTGTCTTTCCTCTTACAGGTTTTTAAAGTCCTTTCCAAGATCCTAAGAAGCTGTGCTAACGGAAGTCTGTTGGCATAGCAAGAGTCCTTTTGTTCCCCTAAAATGATCAGTCTCCTGGTAGGGGCAAGTGTTGCCCCTTCTGCAGTGGCATGTAACATGCCCTCTCATGTGGATACCACATAAGTTGGTTGCTTCCTGCAAAATGCACCATTACTTAGCAGCCATGTCTTATTTAGCACAGTGAGAGACGCTTCCCTTTCATAGGGCCCACATAAGTGAATCATGTAATATTCAGGTCCCATGTCAACTCCACAGCCTATCTATTATCTCTGAGGAAAGCATGACCCAGCTCTAGGTGCATGTGATGTGCTGTGGCTAAGAGGAGATTTATAAAACCAGGAGAGCATTCCCGGCTCACGGCTGCATGTTTCCCAGCACTGCTGGTAGCGACACATGAATTCACGATCAGGAAGGGATCACAGATGTCATCTAATCAAACCCATACAATTTATAGATACGTAAACCAAGACAGAGGGAAGCGATGTGCCTTGGCTGAATGTCAGAGTTGGAATTTAAAAATACAGATGTTTTGAATGAATAAGAGGCCTGTATCATTCTGTGTTTAAAATATATATATATAAAATGATTGTCACATGGGAAAAAAATAAAGACATGGTCATGATGTTGAAAGACTAGAAACATCTGTCAACGCTGTGATAAATGACAGTTGTAAAGGAGGCATTGGGAGAGGGAAAGGGACGGGTAACAACAGGTAATGGGTCTGTGCCGGGCCAGGCTAATGTAGGTCTCCCTGCGATTATGACCTTGGGATCTGTGTTGTCACAGCATGAGTCTGAATCACATAAACATGCAGTGCTGCCTCTGTGCGTATCCCTGTTCTGTGGGACCACACCTGGGCTGAGGAGGAGGCAAATTGACATGAAGATAACAGGAGCCTCAGTGAGTGCATCAACCCACCTTTAAACACATCACTGCAGTATTTCACCTCTGGCAGGGGTACAGGAGTGGGGAGCTGTGGCTTGCTGGCTGCTGGGCTTTCTCAGGAGAGGAAGATCAAAGTCTGTTGCAGCCCCACCCTGCATCCTTCTACAAAGCTAAGTGCATCCAGTATTGGATTAGCGTTGCTTACATCTCAAGAGCAGAAGAACCAGTTTGACTGATCCACAACCTCTCCACCATTCAGAAAAATACAAGAAAAACTAAAAGATCAGAGAAGCAACAAGAGGCCAAAAGCAAAGGAATAACAAAAGACAGGCAGTAAGGCAGAGTTAAGACAGGAATGACACAAGAAACAGTAGAAATAGAGGAGGAGGAAACAAAAGAAAGGAAAAGGTGGGCCGGGCGCGGTGGCTCACGCCTGTAATCCCAGCACTTTGGGAGGCCAAGGCGGGCGGATCACGAGGTCAAGAAATCGAGACCATCCTGGTCAACATGGTGAAACCCCGTCTCTACTAAAAATACAAAAAAATTAGCTGGGTGTGGTGGCACGTGCCTGTAGTCCCAGCTACTTGAGGGGCTGAGGCAGGAGAATTGCTTGAACCCGGGTGGCGGAGGTTGCAGTGAGCTGAGGTGATGCCACTGCACTCCAGCCTGGCGCCTGATGACGGAGTGAGACTCTGTCTCAAAAAAAAAAAAAAAAGAAAGGAAAAGGTGAAAAGGAAGAAAAAGGGAAACAAGGCAAAGGAGAAAACAAGAAAAAGAAAGGAAAATCGACATTCCGTCCCAGTCATCTAGAATTGCCCTTTCTCCTCTAACGTCTGAGACTTTCTCATTGTGGATCCTGGGAGACCCACTGTGGCCCGACAGCCTTGGGAGGTGGGAATGAGCTGCTCTCATCTGTGATCTGCCTTTGCCACTACATGGAAGGGCATCACCTGGGACAAAAATACAGAAAGCAAAAATATTGACAGAGGCCCGGCAGTGCCTCCTGATTGCATCGACTTTACCAGTCCCATTTCTCCACCTGTTCAGTGTTCAAACAATAAAGGTTCCCAGGATGTGCTATGTTAAATCCAGGCAATATAGGGACATAACTTAATACGTATCAGCTCACCATCCTTCCCTGATGGCGTACATACTTGTTATCTTTGATTTTTAAAATATCATGACTCAGGTACAAATAAGAACAGACTTCTGCATGCCAAGATAAGATGAAGAAAAATTTCTGAGCAGCTGTTACATCGATACTATTTTAACTTTACTCTGAACCTAATTTTTCCAGTTATAAGAGCACTCATGGATATTATGTATTATTTCCAACAACCAAACATCAAGATTCAGAGTCTCAAATTGAAGCTTGAAGAGATATGTGAGATAGTCCCAAAGATCTTGCATAGTTGGTTTTTTTTTTTTTTTTTTGGTGTAAAATGCCAAAATTTAGAGTGAATGCATGAGGAAGCAGTGATTTCAAAGTCCTCTCTCAGATATCTAGGTCATAATCAGTAACTACCCTAAACGATAACCCAAGACAAATAGAATGAGAAAGTATGGGGTTGCTAATAAAATTCATGCTTCTGAAAACTGAGGGTGTACAAAGGAAGAAACAGGCATAGCCTTGTCAACACTCACCCATCAAAAGTGACTTTCCTACCCTCTGCAAAGCTGAGAGATGGCTCCAGCAGGCTCCTGGTGAGTGACAGCCTCCACTAGGGCTTCAGAACCAGAACACGGAATCTCCATCCATGGCACTGTCCTCTCCCGGTCCCAACAATATCCCATACTGCCCCGGGTTCTTCTGTGGAAAAACAAACAAACAAATGAATGAAAAGAAAACAAGAGAAAAGAAAGTGGAGTTAGACAAGAGAAAGAGGTACCTGGGGTATATATTTGTTTCTTTGAAACACAAGTGCCCACCATGTGCTGGTCTGTGCCAGGCACATGGAGGAGATGGATGGGTGAACAGCTGGTCACAATTCAATGTGACACGTTAACGGAGCTATGTAATAAGTTGAGTCAAATGAAATTGCCCTTATGAAAGTCTAAATGGTTGAATAGTATCCATTTCTTAAGGTTCAATCTAATACAGAGAGTAATTATTTGGCCTCTGAGGTCACGATTGAATAAATCTTAAAGGTTAGCCTGGCATTTTCCAGATGACTGGAAGAGAAAGTTGGTTATAAACAAGAGGGAAAAATACGCACAGGTCAAGGCAAGGAGATGTGAAGGGCCCTGTGCTCAGGAGAGACACAGGGGTCTCCATGGTTGGGGAAAAGGTGCCCACTGACAAGTGGTAGGAGTAGCTGAGAGACAAACAGGTTTTTTGTTGACTGGACTGAAGTTGTCTTCATCACTGGTAGGCAACAGGGATCTACCAAATTGTTTAAAATACAAAAATGAGTCATGTGGTATAATGGTTGATTTGGGGTATCAACTTGACTGGATTAAGGGTTATCTAGAGAACTGGTAAAGCAGTATTTCTGGGTGTGTCTGGAGGATGTTTTTCTAAGACTGGCACCTGAATCAATGGACTAAATAAAGAAGAACCACCCTCACCCAATGTAGGTAGAAACCATCCAATTGGCTGAGGAGTTTGATAGAACCAAAAGGCAGAGAAAATACAAATTTCTCTCTCTCTCTCCCTCCTCCCCACCGGCCCTTGCTCCCCTTCTCTCTCACACATTTTTTTTTTCTCTCTCTCTCCGTATACCCCTCAGAGCTGGGACAATTTTTTCTTTCTCCCTTGTACAGAACTCCAGGTTCCGTGGACTTCAGACTCTGACACTTGCACCAGTGGTCCTACAGAGAAAATTTTTACTCTAACAATTGAAAATTGTCTCACTCATTCAGTGACTCATAGATTTATTCCATCAAACTGTATTAGATGTGTACACTATGTCAGGAGCTGTGAAAACTGCTGGAAATTTATTACTAAAGATACACAAGCTTTTAATGTAGTTAAAATTTTCCAAAACAAATAGACAAATAACCAATTACAGCAAATATGGAGAACTGTGAAAGTTCACAGAAGCTTTTCTTTATATGATTGAGTGAAAAATATCTCTGAAAGATCCTGAGAAACAATGGGACACTCAGATAAAGGAGTGCTGTCATGATGGAAGTAGAGCATTTAAAAAAGAGTGTGGAAAACAGAGAGATAGGGAGACGGAGAGAGAGAGAATATGAATGGAGGCTTCAGAGATCTGCTCAAGCCTCATCATATTCTAATGTAATATTAATGCACTCAAATATGTCAAAAAGGTAGCCACCCTAAGACAAAATTCATTCTCTTTGTGGGCAGGTGCTCTGACCACAGGGTGCCCAGCAGTCTTGAGCTCAAGCACATGACTAGAGGTCACTGCTAGGAAGAAGAAAGACCCTCAGGGAATTCACAATTGATGGCACACCATCCACGTCAGTCTGAAATTTAACAGCAGGCTGCCTACATTAGTGTGCTGCCTTCGTCTTCCACGTTGTTGTGACAGATGATTAGCAAAGAAGTGCTTGGGGAATTGTCCCTACTACTCATTATGAATTTATATAAACCATATTGAATTAAACATCTGTTGGCAAATAAGTCAGCCTTCCAAATCCCACCTCCTATGCCATCTCTATGTGTGTCTTTGTGATACAACAAAAAATCAATGGTAAAATAAGTAAGAATATGCTTTCTGCAAAGTTGAATACCAGTTTTGGGTTATAGTTTTCAAAATCCACGTAACATGAGTAGTGATGTGGATGTATAACGCTCTTTTCCTTAATGCACACATTCATGTCAGTGTTTGGTTGCCATATTGAAGAGTGAAAACATAGGATTTAATAAGCAACAGGAATCCAAACGTAGATGCTCACACTACTTTTTTATAAACTTTACGTTTAGATGTTGAAGTTGTTTTACAAAATGAAATGTGAAGAGATTTGGAAATAAAAATTTTGCAAATATGATTATGCAGCTGTGTCTATGAAAGCAAAATTTAAAGAGATATTTCAATCATATGTATTAATTAGCAAAGCACTGGGATCAATCAATGTTTAAACATGTCACAAACCATAAAAACGTTATTTTGATAAAAACAAACTGAATATTTTGGAGAGTTAATCTCATTGAGAACAACTTTAAAAGCTGGTAAATATATTTTGCTGAAAGACATGGAAGCACTGTCAGGGCATTGAAGTAATTATGGGACAAGACAAGTGAGAAGAAGAAAATCTCTGCAGGCAAGCCCAGCATTCTGACCTTCCTTTTCTCTAAGAATATCTGCTGATTCCAGAGAGTTGAGAGACTAAAAAACCAAACAAAACTTTTGGCATCCTTTTGAGTCTGAGGGACAAAAATTAGAGTCCAGGACCCGCCATGTGGGGTGATCGCTGATAAGTTCTCTGCGTACTGAGCTGAGACCCTGAAGGACCACACCATGGGAGAATGGAAACACTGAAAACAGACTGGATTACACAGACTGAACTCTAGGTTTGAGACATCACAGACCCTAGAGTTCCGATGCCCAGATCCACCTACCAGAGGCCAATGGGAATATTCCTTGCAAGATCTCATTAGCTTGGAGATCAAATTATTTCTGGTGTATTCATTATCAATTTTTCTTAATCACAGGCAATTATGCAAATAATGAGAAAAGAACACATTTCTAAAAGTGACAGACAATAAAAATAGACTCAGGGGATTTAGATAATACAGTTGTCTGACACAAAATTTAAAGTAAATGTGCTTAACATCTTCACTAATATAAAAGCAAGACTAAAAATTTTGGTTAACAAAATGAAAACTAACCAGATGTGGTGGCGTGTGCCTGTAATTCCAGCTGCTCTGGAGGGGCAGAGAATTGTTTGAACCTGGGAGGTGTAGGTTGCAGTGAGCTGAGATTACACCACCACTGCTCTCCAGCCTGGGTCACAGAGTGAGACTCCATCTCAAAAGAAAAGAAAAGAAAAGAAAAGAAAACTGTGAAACAGAACCAAGTGGAATTTCTGTATATAAAAAAGTGAAAATAAGAACACAATTAAGTGTGTTTAATATCCAAATAAACACAGATGAATTAAACATTCCATGAATTGAAAGATACAGGAAAAGAAAACCTTTGGAATGAAACACACAGAAATAAGAGGCTAGATGATGGGGAATGGGGTAAGAACAGAGGGGAAAAGCTGCAGGAGGTAGGGAGATGGTCTTACATACAAACAATTAGAGTTCCAGAAGGAGAGAAAAAGAGAAAGGAGAAGTGCCCTAAAGACCAAGAGATGTCCCAAACTGATGAAAAATCACAGGGAACTAATTCAAGAAGCCCTCCAACCCCTCACTAAATAAACATATACAAAACAAAACATACACAACTGAAAAAAATTAAAGATAATGAAAAATATTTAAAAGGAGCTGGAGGAAAAAGAACACAGCATATCCAAACAAGCAACAATTAAACTATTGAGTTGATTTCTCAATAGAAACTAAGGAAAACAGAAGGCTGCTATAGAATGAGCTCAGCAAAGGCTCAGTTAAAAATAAGGTTTATCTAGAATTCTATATCCAGTAAAACTAATTTTTAAGGATGAAAGTGAAATATAGAATATGGTAACAAAGGATGCTCTTTCGGTAGGAAATTATCCCAGGTGATAACACAGAAGCAGGAATAGATGACAGAAAAACAATAAACATGTAAATTTACATGAATATGTTATGAATAAAATAGTTATTAATAATTTACTGTGGGGTTTCAAATATATGCAAAATTTACAAATAATAATAGTGTAAAAATAGGAGGATAAATGAGTGAAAATATACCAAAGTTCTCATTTTCTTGGAAATCAGTTTAAAAATGAAGTAGAAAACAGATTTTGAAAGTTGTGATTGTCTACTGTAATTTCCATAGGTAATTGTCTTATAGCAGGTAACCACTAGAATAATGGAAGAATGTAAATTCAATCGAAAGGGAAAATGAAATAAAATAGTTTCAATAATTTTATAAGAAGGAAAGAAAAAAGATCATAGTCAATACAATCAGAAAACAAGAGTTGGAGTTTTAAAAAGCAAGTCTATTAATAGTCATATTAAATGTAAATTGACTAATACATGAATTAAAGAATAAATAAAACAAAGCTCTCTATTCTGAAAAACAAGTGCAAGTATACACTGCATGTAAGAGACACACTAACACCATATAAATAGAAAAAGCTTGGGACAAAAATGATGGGGAAATGACACCAGGCAAATATTAACCAAGTACCACTGTACAGTATTCATGGTTGAAAATGGACTTCAAAGCAAAACATGTTACTGGAGAAAACGAGTGACAGCCCATAATGACAAAAGCCTCAAGTCATCAGGAACACACAACAAATCAACTTTAGTTTTTAACTAATGACACACAGCCAAAAAATAGATAAAGCACACATTTACCAAACTAATAAGGAAATAGACAAATTCACTACATATTGGAAAATTCCAAGAAACTTCTCTCTACAAACAGTAGAAGAAATAGACAAAAACAATTAGGAAAGGAATAGAAAATATTAACAAAACAATAACATGCATAGATCACTACACCCATCAATTCATGAATCCCATGTTTTTCAGCTGCACATAAAACAATATTTTTAGATGACTATATTCTGGCCCATATAGCAAGTGAAAACTGATTTCCAACAATTGAAATCATGCACAGTATAGTCTCTGAACACACATACCTAAGCTAAAAATTGCTAATAGAAAGATAACTGGAAAACTTCATGGTTTTGAAAATTATGCAATGAACTTCTAAATAACCCACTGAATTTCAAATGCTTTGAACTGAATTATAATGAAAATAATACACACGGGAGGAGATACCATGTTGAAAACAATGTGGAGATATAAATATATATTTTGAGAAAATTAAAAGGCTGAAAACTGTTATTGTAAACATCTATCCCAAGTAGTTAGAAAAACAACAGAAAATTAAATTTCCATAAAAAAAGAAAGAAAACAGTACGTGTGGCTCACACCTGTAATCCCAGCACTTTGTGAGGCTGAGGAGGGAGGATCTTCTGGCTTTACATGCCAGTCTCGGGGCTTGGTTTGTAAGAGTGTGACCTGATGGACTGGACCTTCTCAGTGTGACAACACATCTGGTTTCCCAGCTGAGGTCAGACCTTAACTCAGCTAGGGTTTGGACACAACTCCACATCATTTATCCACCTTTGGCCACGTTCTGAGTTCTCCAGTGGGAAACTTCAACAATATTATGGACAAGAGTAAGAATGAGAGTTACATCCCTGGGAGATCAATTCTGAGATGCTTGAAACACTAGAATGAAGAAAAGAAACTGAATAAGTGATTCGTAGTGAGCATGTGATTGATAAAACACCAGTCTACAAGCATTTCTTTGTACTGGGAGAAATAAAAGAGTTTTGAACATTTTCTATGAAGTGAAATGTAGTAAACACCCATAAAACATGGTCTCCATTATAATTAACTAGATATATACAGTGTCATTGATGAGATCTTTCTTTGGTGTCTGTTACCTATTGATTTATTTCAGTGAAAATAAATTATCTGGAACAAATTTCAAAAGTTTAATCTCTCAGAATCCCAGGCTGCACTCCTAATTTTCTGATAAGGTCATGGACTTCACAATTTTAAATTGTTTAACATTGGATTATCCACCTAACTCTTGGAAGAGAAACACTGAAGACCCTTGGGTTTCCAGTCAGATATATTTCTTTGCCTGAATGAGAGGACTCTTTCCAAGTCAATTCAGATTATATGTTTTGGAAAAAGTTTTAAAAATGCAAGATGAGAAATGAGATTACATGATAACACAATGAAACGTCTTAGAAGACCTGACCTTTCTTTTATTCCAAATATATAAGTGTCTCTCTGATCTTGTCAACTCAATACATCAGAAGCTAGAAGCTTAAAATTCTTGTCCCTGGACTGAGGCAGAGGAACTTAAGTGTGCCAATTTTTTTGACGAAGGAACTAGGCACTAAAATGAGTTGATTTTTAGTTCTGATTCTCTTTTTTTCTTTTTTGAGATGGAGTCTCACTCTAATGACCAGACTGGAGTACAGTGGAGCAATTTCGGCTCACTGAAACCTTGGCCTTCCGTAGTTCTGACCTGTTTTAGAGTGAAGAAAGAAAATCTTGGAAAACTGTGTGAAACACTGTCCTGGAAAACAATCTGGCCTATCCATCAGGAACTTTGCAATGTTTTTACCCCTTCCAGATCTCCAGACATGTCCAAAGGAAAAATTCCTTCCATAATTTCAACTCGTTGTTCACTTCATGCCTTGTGCCGGACACTATTTATAATATTGAATTTCCAAGAGTGACAGGTGTCTCTTTCTGCCTTTATTGTTTACTCTTTACTAAGAGAAACAGATGGGAAACAAATAATGATGCTCAAATATGATTCTCGCTGCAACAGCTTAATAGTGAAAAGCCAGAAAAAAAGTGTCCATTGCATGGAAATTGTTAAACAAACTATAGGAGATAAAATAGTCAACACAGTAAATTTTGCACATTTACTTCCAATTCTTCTCCAAATATTACCAAAATTAACAAAAATGTATAAGTCCACATAGAACAGATAATTGAAAACAGCTGCCTACCTGAGGGATTTTCAAAATTTTGAGGAAAACACGGGGATTTGGAGGACAGCCTGATTTATCAGACCTGAGGAAGCACGAACTTAGATAAACTGAGCCACCACCTCTGACCCAGGAACTCAGAAGAACCCATGCTTTCGAGGCACAAGTGACATGGGATGGAGGCATGAGACTCCAGGCAGGAAACAGAGTACTGATTAAAGCCTCTAGAAAAGGATGTCCTCTCCCTGTTTAGAGCAGCCAAGTCTCCTCCAGCTTCAAGCAAGATAATTTTAAGCTATGCAAAAACTTAACCAGAGAAGCTCTAGAACTTTTCCCTGTGAAAAACCCGGCCTCCCCCAGAATCAGTGAGCAGTGAAAGTTCCCAGTTTACAAACTACGCCCACTCATACCTGGTCCTGCATGCACACATGCACAAGGCATCCACTGTTTTTTTTTTTTTTTAATTTCTGCTTTATTTTTAAACACAAATAGCTGACCAAGGATCAGTACATATTTCAGACAACCTCCAAAATGAAATAAAAAAATAAAACCAAAAAAAACAAATTGAATCCAGTATAAACAGAGAGAGTGGACAAGAGAAGAAGACTCAAACAAACATTCGTAAACTTGCATTCCTAAAACTAAAACACCATGCTATGAAGAAACATCAGAGACTAAGAAGCAATCTTAAATTAAACATGATAGTTGAACATTAAATCACACCGAAAGAATAGGATAAGAGGAACAAAAATGGAAAGGAACTCCCAGTGGAGAGCAAAAGATAACAAATGCGGAAAAACAATAAAATGTAATGAAAACGGAAGAGTCAGCTGTCGGTTCAACATTAACTTCTGAAGGAAAGTTAAGAATGATGAGACTGAAGAATGAAGAACACTGAAGGAGACAGCTCTGGTTGGATGATGATGGCTCCCAAAGGTGTCCAGGTCCAAATACCTAGAACCCATGAATGCCACCTTATTTGGGAAATGGGTTTTTGCAGATGTAGTTAAGGACCCCGAAGTGAGGAGATTATTCTGGATTTCCTGGTGGGCTATGTGGCACCATAATTGACATTATAAGAAGAAGGCAGAGGGACACTTGCAAGACACAGGTGAGAAGGCCATGAGAAGATGTGGGCAGAGATTGAAGCAATGTGGCCACAAGTGACAACAGGAGCTGCAGAAACTGCAAGAGGCAAGAGACGGAGCCTCTCCCACAGCCTCCAGGAGGAGTATAGCCCTAGCAATACTTGATCTTGACTGTTTGGCCTCTTGAAATATAATAACTTTCTGTTGTTTTAAGCCACCAAGACTGTGGTTATTTCTTACAGGAGTCATTTTAAAAAACTCTAATATCCCAACTTTCAAAGATATGAAAGTTCCCAGAAGTAATGGAGAAGTGTCCTCATAACAGACACTACCCACGTTTTAGCACAGAATGAAAAAAGCAATCTGCATTAAAATGCATCATTGAGTATCTTAGTCTTTTGGTGGCTCCTATAACAGAAGACCTGAAACAGGGTAGTTTATGAAGAACAAAAGTTTGTTTACTCACAGTGCTGGAGGCTGGGAAGTTCAAGATCCAGGCACCAGCATACTTCCATCTTAGAAGCAGAGAGTAGAGGAGGGCTACTCTCTCTGGGAGGGCCGCTCTCTGCTTCCAAGACGGCGCCCCCCTGCTGCATCCGCTAGAGAAAAGGAATGTTGTGTGGTCACATGGAAGAATGCAGGCGGGTGAGAGAGATGAAAACTTCAGAAGGCAGGGGAGAGCGAAGAGTTGGTTTAAAGGGGTCTTAGTCATTGAGGGATGCTGAACTAAAAGACACAGCAAGAGAAGGAATCATCCAGGTTGCAGACAGTGTTTCAGGCTGAGATCTGAAGGGGAAAAGACAGCAGCCTGTCAGTTTGCTCAGAGAATCCAAGGGATCAGCAGCCACACAGCTGAGATGTTTTATGGGGGTGGGGAGGGTGAAGGGATGGATTGGGGGTGAGGAGAGATGCTGCCAGAGTTTTCTACAAATTTCAGATCATGAAAGATTTTTTTAAAAACTTTACCTTTTAAACTATAGAGAAATATTAAATGGTTTCTTCAATTGTTTTTATTATTTAAGGAGGAGAAGACTGAGAAGATCTCGTGTATTTTAGAACACTCTCTTCAGTAGTGGAGATTAGAGAGAGTCAAGGCTGGACACAGGACCTCTTATTGGGAGGCATCCTGGCCAGATCCACGGTGTCCCAGTGTGTGGTGGTGGAAATGGAGCAAAAAGCAATGTCAGAAACATTCGGGAGGTGAGGAGCCACCTGTGCAGACAGAGGTCTCCGTGTAGGAACCTGGATGTAGGCTTCTGTGTAGGAACTTGAATCCAGGTTCCTGTGCAGGAATTGAAGGTAGGTTTCTGTATAGGGACCTGGACACAGGTTTCTGTGTATAAGCTTGAATTCAGGTTTCTGGTGTAGAAACCTAAATCCAGGTCGTGGGTTCGGGAACTGAAGGGTGTTGGTGGTCTTCATGAAGATGAGGGACACAGAGGGTAAGCCATTTTGCTCTGACTTTGTGGTGTAGCTGTCTGAAAGGCAGGGATATTTGCACCATATACTCTGGAAAGCAGTCTGGGCTTCATGTACTGAGCACAGAGCCAGCGCTCAAAGTCATGAAGACGAATAGCCTCTCTGCCCACAAATGAGTAGAGGGGTAGAAGTAGGAAGATGCAGAGCCTTAGGACTGAGCCACATTTACAAGTGAATCCCTGCAGGAGACTACATGGAAAAAGAGGGCAAAAGACAATAAAGGGGCCTATGAGATGGGGTGGGGTGAGGTGGAGGCTCTAGCGGGGGCAGTTCCCCAAGTGAATCCCTGAAAAGTGACTGCAGAGTGCTTTTAGAACTGGCCATATGGAGGTTATTAGTGACCCGAAAAAGAGGATTCTGAGATGGGCTTAGAGAAGACACCGTGGTATGAAGCCAAATGCAGGCTATGGGGAAGAAGCCTGGAGATGAAGGGTGGTGGCTGTGGGTGGTGTTGTCCCATGAGCTGAGGATAGCTGAGCAGGGGTAGATGACTGGGGGAAGACTCAGGGCTGGCAGAACACTGGCCACTGAGCGGTACGAAGGGAAAGGGAGAGGCTGAAAGGTAGAACTGAGGCCGTGCTTTGCAATAGACCTGAACCAGAAAGGGAGTTAGTCAACATTATGTCCCCAAACTCCAGTCTCAGATGCTCTACTTGGTTTACTCTGCACTCTTGCTGCCACCGTCTTGAACCCTTGGCTCCAGGTTCTAGTTCCTGTACAATGCTTCTCACATTAGACTTTGTCCTTCCATTTTCACAACCAACATCCTGATGTGGGACCCTGTGGCTTCATACATGGACCACCCTAGGGCCTCCCGACTGGGCTCTGCATGTGGCCTTCCCTCTCCTAATCTACTCTGTACATCTCTGCAAAATGAATGATCCTAGATTTTCTGCACAATTCAGGTGGGAGGCTATACTTCCTCTGTTGCTTGTGTTTCTCATATGGTCAGACCAAGTATCCCAACTGGTTGTTAATAGCCTGGAGGGCAGGACTGTGGCTTACAGTTTTTTACCTCCCCACAACTTTTGATTAATAATGTTTTTAAATAAGAATATTTTGGGCCATGATGATTAAGTTGGTCAAGCAACAGCCTGAGTACAAGGTTTATAGAAAGGCACATGGGTCTGGGTGCAGTGGCTTGAGCCCGTAATCCTAACACTTTGGGAGGCCAAGGTGGGCAGATAGCTTGAGCCCAGGAATTTTGAGATCAGCCTGGGCAACATAGGAAGACCTCATGTCTCTACAGTGGTGGGTTATGCCTGTAGTCCCAGCTACTCAAGAGGCTGAGGTGGGAGGATCGCTTGAGCCAAGATCATGTCACTGCACTCCAGTCTGGGCAACAGAGCAAGACCCTGTCTGGAAAAAAAAATACCCAGAAAACAAAAAACATTCATTGGCTTAGTGGTTGAGGGCTTACAGGTTTACACCCCAGAATGAGACAGTCCCTGTTACTTTGTTCTGAAGTGGCTTGAATGGGCATCCTCCAAAAGATATGTCCACATCCTAATACCTACACCCTGTAAACATAAATGTATTTGGAAAAAAGGGGGCTTTGCAGGTGAAATGAGGCTTTCGAGCTGTGATCCTCCTGGCTTATCTAGGCGGACCCTACATAGGATGACAACTGTCCTTATAAGAGACAGAAGAGAAGAAGGCACAGGTACAGAGACCATGTGACGGCTGAGGGGAAGACTGGAGGGATAGAGCCACAAGCTTATCCCGGGAGAAGGCAAAGAAGGATTGTCTCCCACAACTCAGAGGGAGTGTGTGGCCCTGCCAACATCTTGACTTTGGATTTCTGGCCTCCAGAGCTGTGAGAATTTGCTGTTGCTTTAAACCAGTCAGTTTGTGAAGCTTTTTGTTATGGAAACCCCAGGAAGCTGATGCAGTGGCTTTGAGGAAGTTGCTCGACTTTCACAGTCCTGCAAGTTCATAGCTGTGCAGACTAACGCTCAGAGAGATGCAGTGAAACATTTCATGGAAAGTGGTTTGCTTGTGCCTGGGACAAGCGAATGTTTCCTATAGGCTGGAACACTTGGCTTTGGTGAATAGACTGGCTCATATGAAGATATGGACTTAGGCCTGGAGGTGGGGTACACTGCACCTCCTGTTCACACTGTAAAACCAGGTCTCCTGTGCAAAATACTTACAAGTATTTTGCAAAAAACAGTGCAGTGTCTTGTTTATACACCAATATCAGGTTAGTGCAAAAGTAATTGTGGGTTTTGCCATTAAAAGTAATACTTCTTTTGGATTAGCTATTTCTACTTGCACGGTGAAAATACATCCATGGAGAATTGAATGTGTGGATAATTTATAGAATGCATACAATTATTTAATCTGCTTTAGTAATCAGTGCCTAGCTGATAATGAGGAGAGGAAGGTGTGGTTTTATAACATGGTACTCATTCATGGTCAGGAAGGGTAAGGGGCAGAGGAATCTTCACGTCTGCCTCTGGAGACACGCTGAGAGGCAAACTGAGCCCCTCTCCAGTGTCTCCTGAAACTGTCTGCAGACAGGGAAAGGAAGGGCCACTGTTGCCTTTGATCTGGGCAGCCTAGGCTGGCGTCTGTATTTCCAGCTCTCCTCAAGGGCACATAATATGATTACGTTGTCATGCTCCCTAGTAGTTATGATATGGGAGAGGGGCAGGGAAGTGCTGAACAGAGAAGGGTGAGGTCTCTGGTGAGGGCTCCACCCTCAGGCCTGTGCCCTCCTGTTTTTGTGCCCAGAAGTTACATTTTCCGAGATCAGTCTGGCCCATGACATCCCCCATCCTATGCCCATATGAAGCCAAGACCTTAATGGACACACACAAGTGGCTGAATATTGAGACCAGCAGACCAGTGACAGTGGAACGACCCGGCAGACAAACAGAGAAGAGAAGGGGCATCTGGACGCCGAGGGGCATTCCGCAGGGGTGGTTGGAGAAGAGTCTAACCACTGGGGAAGATTCTCTCCCACCCCTTCACCTTCTGGCTCCCTATCCATCTTGCTCAGAGCCACCTCCACCACTAGATAAAACGTTGCACTCAGGCTTCTAGCCCGTTCATGATCTGATCCCTTCAGGACACTGGACAAGAGGTCGGGATACACAAGGCTATCACCCTGGCCCTCTGCCCTTGTCATAAAGCAGAGGGTCTGTTGAGCTGATTAACACTCAAAGACGTCTGAAAATGGCAAAGCCGAAAGAGCTTTGTAACACGAGGTTGCAGGCACCCGCCCCTAGACACTACCTGAGGGCCAGAGCGCAAAGCACTTGCCCTGGCCTCTGCACCTGCCTGTATGCATGCTCTCAGTAGGGGTTTGAGCTTCAGGGTGACCGAACAGGCAAGACACACCTTTGTCACACTTCCTGCAAGGGGAATCAGGGAACTCTCCCATTTCAGTTAGGCACATTCATTCACATGCTTTGGCAAAGAAAATGTGAACAGTGATATGTGACCATTGCTGACAGCAGAGCACTGTGTGATCGGTCCTATTCTCTTCTCCCTGCTACAGGAGATAAAGGCTGCAGCCTCCCAAGTGTCTAATGAACCACTGGGTTGTAAAGTGATGACCTTTGTGGTTATAAGCCTGTCTTGGTCTGTTTGGGCTGCTATAATAATACCCCATCAACTGCAGTTTACAAAACAGCAGGAATTTCTTTCTTACAGTTTTGGAAGCTGGGAAGTATAAGGTCAATGTATCAATGGATCCAGTGTCTCTTGAAGGCCTGCTTTCTGGTTCATAGATGGTGACTTCTCACTGTAAGCTCACAGGATGGAGGTGGTGAAGGAGTTCTCTGGGATCCCTCTTATAAGGGCACTCATCCTATTTATAGGGGCTTCACCCTTGTGACCTAATCACCTCCCAGAAACCCCACCTCCAAATACCATCACATTGGGCTTTAGGTTTCAAACTAGAAATTCTGGTAGAAACACAACCATTCAGCCTATATCAAAGCTTCTGTGGCTTGGGACGTTTTTTATTGAAGAGTACAATTTTGCTGTCTCACATTGCTGAATTTATTCTGGTTCCTTTTGGATTAAAGATTCTCTATGTAAATCTTCCATATGATGTTTAGTTTCCACAACTGAAAGATGGGACCAAGCTATTTCTCAGTAAAATCATGCATAGATTATTTATTAGCTAAATAAATGGGCTTTTGATTCTCTGATATTTAATTTTATACTCTGCATAAAACAGCTCTTACACCATTAGAGTTTATTTAAAATAGGGAATACTCTATGTGGATATTTCATGCATAGAAGTACAATCATCATTGCTTTTGTTTTGTGGAATGTAAACTAAGCATCTAAGAAGCTAAGTTCTATCTAGAAGAGCAGGACCATACCATGTAGTATTAGTAGATGCCCAAAGTTATTCCACTTCCCAATTGCTGTGTGATACTTAAGAAAGACACACTGCAAAGCCAGGTCTCCTGCTCACTCGCTGGCCTCTCCTGGTGGGGTGTGACTTTCTCAAAGCTTTGCTGTGTTTACCCTGCAGCCCCAACACCTACTACAGTGAAAACATACATAGTGGACAAACAATACACCCTGTATGAATAATTGGTGTTCCTAAAGTTACACTATCCTCTAGCTGGGTGCGGTGGCTACACCTGTAATCCCAGCATTTGGGAGGCCAAGGCTGGCAGATCACCTGAGGTCAGAAATTCAAGACCAGCCTGGCCAACATGACAAAACCCCATCTCTACCAAAAATACAAAAAAAAGTTAGCCAGGTGGGGTGGTGGGCACCTGTAGTTCCGGCAGCCTCCCCTGAGAAGTCTGAGAAAGGAGAATCACTTGAACCTGAGTGGTGGAGGTTTAAGTGAGCCAAGAGATCCCGTCACTGCACGCCAGACTGGGTGACAGAGCAAGACTCTGTCAAAAAAAAAAAAAAAGTCCAGGTGCGGTGACTCATGCCTATAATCTCCACACTTCGGGAGGTTGAGGCAGGTGGATCACCTGAGGTCAGGAGTTTAAGACCAGCCTGGGCAACATGATGAAACCCCATCTCTACTAAAAATACAAAAATCAACTAGGCATGGTAGCACATGCCTGTAATCCCAGCTACTTGGGAGGCTGAGGCATGAGAATCACTTGAACCCAGGAGGCAGAGATTTCAGTGAGCTGAGACCACACCATGACACTCCAACCTGTGCAACAAAGCGAGACTCCATCTCAAAATTAAAAATAAAACTATTCTACTTATTTTAAAATATAAACAGCATGTAGTAAACATTGAAATAGATGAACAGTATCTCTTGGAGGAATAGACAGGAAGATAAAAATGTCATTCTAAATCTGCCTCATCCCAAGAGAAATGGTGGAAGGCTTTGGTGGATTTCATGTTTTGCCCAGTGGCTACTAGGACAGCTGGTGATGCAGATGTCTTAAACAGGACTGTTTTTTTCTGCTAGGGAAACTGACATGCAAATTATATTCACATATGGCATGAGCATTTTATTAAAATCAGAAAAGGTAATATAAACTACCTGATATTAAATGTTTGAAATTGGGCAGAACTCTTATCATACACATATTAGTTTCAGAAGAACGATTCTGAGATAAAAGATTCCCAATTATTTTAAGATTATAAAGTCAAAAATAGAAGCATTGGTAAAGTGGAGGGCCCATTCTGTTTATGTGGAATTTCTTGCATATTTTGAATAAATAAGTTACATAGAATAATTTCAAGAAATGGGCTTAAACTATTTATTTGAGACATCAGCTATGGTTTCAAAATTTATAATTACCTCTTCATTAGGAGTTTCATAGGATTCTCTCTACATGCTGTTTTAATGAATATATACCTTGTGGGGAAAAAAACTTTTTTGACTGCATATTAAAGAACGTCCAGCCAAAAAGGAGGAGAATTTAATGTCCCGTACAGCTGGAACTTGGAGATAATGTGTTTCAGGATAGATTAGTGCAGTGGCACATGAATGCCATTAAGGAGCCAGGAAATTTCCCTCCTACTGTTATTCATAGTATATTGGATTTTACCCTGAATATTGAACCTTTATCATTGCAAGAGGAAACCATAGTTTCAAACATCATATGTTTCTATACAGAAGAGAGAGGATACTTTCTTTTCAAGCCTATCTTTTATTAGAGTATTGGATGTTTCCCAGAAATCCAACAGCAACCTTACACTTACATTTCAAAATCAAAAAATGATAGGTAAGTGAGGTGATGAATATGGTAGCTTGGTTTAATCATTCCACATGTATGTATGCATATATCCCATCAATGTATACAATTATAATGTGTGTATTAGTCCATCCTCACACTTCTATGAAGAAATACCTGAGACTGGACAATTTATAAAGAAAAGAGGTTTAATTGTCTCACAGTTCTGCATTGCTGGGGAGACCTCAGGAAACTTACAATTATGTGGAAGGCAAAGGAGAAGCAAACACCTTCTTCACAGGGCAGCAGACGGAGTGAGTGCAAGCAGGGGAAATGCCAGGTGCTTATAAAACCATCGGGTCTTGTGAGACTCTCACTATCATGAGAACAGCATGAGGGGAACCATCCCCCTGGTCCAATAACCTCCACCTTGTCCTGCCCTTGGTACCTGGGGACTATTACAATTCAAGATGAGATTTCAGTGGGAACACAGAGCCATACCATATCAACGTGTCAATCAATAATAATAATTTTAAAAAGCCAAATATTGTGCTAATTATTGTCTGTCAATACTCAGCCAACAACCCTGCTTTTAATATGTTCATCCTCCACATACTGAATGGCTGGAAGTCTAACAGCTACATTTCTGAAAGTTTCTTGCAGCTAGAGTTTTGGATGATAAACTGTCAGAAGAGAACTTGTATGAAGTGTGGTAGGCAGTACTGAGTTGGGAGCCATCACAGCTCTGGCTATGCCGTGAGACATTGTGGTTCCAGTAATGGCAGAACCAGCTCCCAGACTCTGCACGGCTAGACCCAGTGCCACTAAGATCATCTGCTGAGGCCTCCTGACCACAGCTCTCCAGCACTTCCAGTGATGGGAAGAAGCACCTGATTCCTGTGTCAGATGATATTCTGCTTGAAATGCTTGTGTGATTCCTGTTTCCCTCCTTGAACCCTGACCAATCCACAGTTACTGGTACCATCATGAACCCAAATTCCATGAGCATATTGCCACCCAAGACTTGAGTATAAAAAGCTGGCATTTCTCCAGTAAAAGATAAACTGGGGAGGGGCTCATTGTGGGGGGGGGCAATCAACAGTGAATGCCTTACATCATCAATCTCTAATAGATTTATCTTACCTACCAGTAATTCAAGTCTCCAGAATGGTCATGATAAAAAATAATCATAATCATTTTTTAAAAATGAGAATTTCATGTTCCTGTTTCTTAACAATTTTGTTGCCACCTTCATTTTCTACAGAGGTGATACAGAAAATCTTGGCCTTAAATTTATTATGCAACTTTAAAGTGATTAAATTTAAGGATATGGTGATGTTTTAATTCATGTCTCTGATAGATTTGTGCCTTATAACAGTTTTCATGTTCTCTAAGCACTTTTAAATCTTTGCTTAAACCTACAGCATTTGTCTGCCAATTTAAGTTGGAGTTACTCTTTAAAATCTACTATGAAAATCTCTTTCATTTAAAAAACATTACTTAGTTTGACAACTAGTCATCTCCTCATACAAAATATATTTCTGTAGGTTTTAAGAACACATTCAAGTATCCTCCATATCACATTTTATTTTAATAGAACAAATTATGAATTCTAACCTGTTATTTCATTTACTTGCCAAGACAAGGAAGCCCAATCTTGTTCCATATCTGGACCTGGGGAAGAATGCTAAAGTGTCTCCGTCCACTCAGACAGTTACGGTGGTGGCACCAGTAATGTTGGTGCTTGTCTTGTTTGCCAGCAGATCCTATCTTGATTCTTTCCCTACTTTATTCTGTAGCGAAGGTTTCTCTACTCTTCAGAGTACACACTTCAAGCCCCTATCTACTGATTCCTTTAGGTTTGGACAATGGTTGGACCGGAGGGATATTGAAGGTGGGAGGAAGGGTGAGGAGAAGGAATTTCTGCCCTCTCTTTGTCTACCTTGACTGGCATCTTTGTAACTTCACATTCTCTCCAGCTCACATTGCTCCACTATGGTTTTCTTTTGTGCATCATGTTATCAGCCCTTGGCCCTGACGGCACTATGCATTCCCAACCTTCAGCCTGAGTGGTCATGTATTTATTCATCTCTGTAACATCACTGTTCTCATTTAGATTCTTAGCTCTTTCACTGCTGTGTTCACATTTTCTTAGATTAACTTTCTTTATTTTAAACCCTAGAGTGCTTTGTACTTATGGTGTCAGGCCTGACTGACACCCACATCTCATTTGCAGACATGAACAGATGGAATTTAAGATGCTTGGAAGTAGATGTTCTGATGGAGGAGCTGAAGGTAATAAAACAGAGATACTCTTTGAATGGATTGAACAAGCAAGAAAAACTTGAAATGAACAGCAGACCCTGAAGTTGGGATCCAGAAGAGGCTTTTCACACAGCCAGGAAAGACAAGTGCAAGAAACATCAGTCAAATAGGAAAATGAGGAATTGTTTGTATGCTGGAGCATGGCAGGTTTTTCAAGTGCTAGGATCCTGGAGACTTCAGCCAGACACATTGCGGTGATGCACCTGCTTTCAATGCATAATGGAAGAATCATCAAGTACACTCTGCATAGGGACAGTGGACACCAGCTCAGACGGTGTGATGCGAAGGTCATCGGAAAGCAACCCTTGCCCATTGTCTTGGCATGGTGCTTGAAGTAACACTTTGGAATCACAAGACCTCTGAGTATACCTTGAGAAATCACAGTCCCATGAAACCTTTTCTGTTATTACTCTGACAAGAGTTAGAAAGCCATTTGTGAATTAAAAAAAAAATAGAATGAAACTAAGAATGAGACGTTTTCTAGCGAAGGACCCAGGAGTCAGATAGGAAGTATTACGTCAAGCTTCGTAAAGAGCATATAGCTTATAGGGCATAGCCACTACGAAAAGTAGGGGAATCTGGGCGTGAAGGTAGAAAAACAGATACAAAAGGTGTCTTTTTTATGATGTTACTCAGGATCAATGACCTATGTAAGGAACTACTAAGTGAAACTCCACACTGAATCCCCAGGCAAAAGAAAAATCATTTAACGAAAAGTTATATTAACGGTTTTCTTCTTCATTTTCTTTTATTTTTTTTTTAAACTAGATATAAATATTCTAATACTTTCAGGATGGACATTTATATTTTGAAACAGAAGCATTATTTTGACATTAAACTGACAATAACCAACATTCAATTCCCTGGAAAAAGTGAGGTTAAAAATGGTCATTTTGGTGTGACCAATTTGACAATTAAGTTGACAGACACACAGAAACTTAGACCCGTTGTATCATTGTTTTTTATTTTTTTCTTTTCTTGAAAACACTATAATAATAATTAAATAGATAGTGATTGGAAATACATGTGCGTAGTGTATATATACAGTGTGGATATGCACACACATATGTACATATATAATTTTGTAATTCCTACTACTCCTAAATAACTTTAAAAGACTAGAGAGTAACAGGAATTTAATTAGATTTCTTGAGCCCCTTTCCTTCAACTACAAATGAAGCCAATAAAACCCACTTTTTAGTGCTGGAATGAGGATTGTGGCTTCCCTATGTGCCAGTAACTCTCCTGTTTCTCAACAGAGAGAGCATCTGGCACAGACAATTATTATCGCCCATTATTTTATTATAAGCTTTACTTTCCACAACTGCAAAACCAAAAAAAAGCCTGATTTCATCACAAACTTTCACTGTTGAAATGCCGGAGAGGCTGAGATATATCATTATACAGAACAGTTGCAAATCTTAAATGAACATGTCAATTATTCATGAATCTGAGGTCATGAAGGCCGCCTGTAAATTATTAATCAGTCAATGTAAATATTTTAAAACCCTAGTGAGAAACACATTCTGTGAAAGCATTTCTGCAGTGGAGAGGGCAAATACCAGTTTTTATAGCAAAGGGTGATGGTCACCTAACATTTATTCAAAACTGTGCTCACTAGGGTTAAGCACATGGTTCCAAAGCTCCTTTCATTCTGCCCCTATCATATGGGGAAATATATTTTAAATGCTACCACTGTTAATCGAATGTACTTAACCTTTGCAGCAACCAAATCTATATTTGATTCTTTTATTCCCTTTACCTTCTCTATAATCCCTTTTAATTTTCATCTTGAATGCAACAGAATACCAGAGTATATCTAGGCATCTCCGTTTTCACTTCAGCAAATTACTTAATGAAGAAGACCAGCAACATTAAAAACAGTTCTATTTTAGGTGACTTAGATAGATATTCTGTTTTACCCAAAGTTTTATTACCTAAGTAAAATTTTTTATCTATTTCTGTATTTTTATTGTTCCCTTCCCTCTGACCACTCTGCCCTTTCCCCTTCTCCACTCATTGAGTCTTACTCACGTTACATTGCTGTTTGTTTTTTGATGCGCCCTATGTGAATATTTTTCTATACATCTCAGTGGGAATGAACCACTTCTCCCATTTATTTTATTACAATTTCCCCCCCAGAAATGTTCATTCAGCGAGGGTTGTATCTTCTTCACATCCACAAGTAACATACAATAAACACCAAAGTTGCTCAGTAAATATTTGCTGAATCTTGCAAAATGAATGTTTGCATAAATGAATGTACACCTTCCAAACATCCTTAATTGACAGGCACCTGCATTGGATCTGAAATGAAATTTCATTCCTCTTTTATCTAGGAAGCAAAGCACCCCAATGATCAAGAACCTTGGTGCTCAAGCCAGAATAGATAAGGGTGATGTTTGGCTCTTCTTATTGGACTGTGAGGTTTACATGAAATATTATGAGAGGGACATTTCACCCAGTGCCTGGTCTGTCATAGGTGGTTGAGAAGTTACAGTGCTTGTTGTTTTATGCATTGCTATTATCATTTCTGTGAGACTGATTTGTGGTGATAATAATAATAGGTATCTACTGAGTCACTGAAATTTCAGTCACTCTGAAGACCCAATATTCTTGCTAAATTCTTCACTTGAATTAAGTTTCTCTACATAGCTCAAGCCATAGGAGTTCAAGTCTTACTTAGCGTTGTCGCAGAAACAAACAAAACCCAAACTGAATTCCTTAAATTATAACCTATCCTCAATTCCACAATACAAATCTAATGTTTTTTAAATTCTGCTAACTAGCTCAGAAATGTCCCTGACAATTATCTTATTGTTAAAATGGAGGAGTGGTTTTTCCAATCAAATATTGTACATGCAAAAAACACACACTGGACTTAATAGTGGTTTTCGTTGTTTCATCTAAAATCAAAAGGTTAAGTACAAATTTCATTTTTGTGGTTAGGCAGAGAATATAGCCCAGCAGCTCAGCCTGCACACTCCGGCTTTGAATCCAATCTACCACTCATCAGCCACACAGCCTCAGCAGGCTCCTTAACTTCTTGGTGCCACCACTTTTTATTGTAAAACATGAGAGCTACTATTAGTCCTTGACTTATGAAAATGCCTGGAAGGTATATTGAGTAAGGTGATTAGAACAGATCCTGGTGGTGAGTGCTACACAAATACTAGCTGTTGTGATTATTAATGACTCTCAAATTCAGACAGGAATTGTTTGTGAACTGAGTCGAATGACAGCCATACAGATCCAAGGGGTTTTTTAATTCTCACTGAATCTTTATTAAAGTGCTACTGAGAGATCTCAAAAAGTAGAAAGAGTCTTTTGTTAGGACAAATTCCCTATATAAATAGGGTATTGGGTTTTATTAAAACTCCCACCTTCTGCAACCGGTATGCAAATGCTTTGATAGCGCCTTCCACAGGATCGTTTATCAGGAATCCAATGCAAATGTTGTACTCTGTCTCATAATATATTTGGTCTAATTCAATGTAAAACAATATTTTCTAATATTTAATGTATTACTTAAAAATTTTTCATAAAACATCAAGTAAATTGAAGATGCAGGGCTACTCAGGTCCACAAAGCTACATGAACAAACTATCCACTGCTTCCCAGTAGAATTGTCTTTGTAAACCTCAAACTTGGCTTTCATTAAAACACTAAATAAGAAACCATTTGATGGGGGAGGGTGTGGTGGCTCACAGCTGTAAGCCCAGCACTTGGGAGGGCAAGGCGAGCGGATCACCTGAGGTCAGGGGTTCAGGAACAGCCTGGCCAACATTGCAAAACTTCATCTCTACCAAAAATACAAAAGTTAGCCTGGCGTGGTGGCAGGCCCCTGTAATCATAGCTACTTGGGAGGCTGGGGCAGGAGGGTCCTTTGAACCTGGGAGGCAGAGGATGCAGTGAGCCGAGATTGCACCACTGTACTCTAGCCTGGGCAACAAGAGCAAAATTCCATCTAGAAAAAAAACAAAAACCAAAAAACAAACAAACCAACAACAACAACAAAAAAAAACGTTCTGTGGGAACACCCTTCGAATTTTACAAGAAACTATTGGCTTCAAGATTATTCACCTGCTCAGGAATCCATCAAGTATCCCCTATAAATTTCTCTCATAGAGCAAGGCCAAGAAAAAAAAATTCAGCCTTATTATTACTTATTTTAATAAACTGGTGGGCTCCCTAAAGCCAGCTATGAGAATTACACCATAGCTCATTTGCAGACTCCAGGAAAGAGGGATGCATGTTTTGTGTTCTTCTGGCCGTCCTTCAGTATACTTCTAATTTCCTGTAGGTTTCTGAATGTAGGTTTCTGTATTTGTTGATTTCTTGACTTTGGTATTATTTTCATTGTGGTTAGATCTGTACCACCTTCAACTGGTATTGATCAATTATTTTTCACATATAATTCTTAGAGCAATGCCATTAGGTTATGATTTAATAGTTTATCTTTTCAAATAGTCAAAGTAGTTTATCCATTATACTTTAGGGTAAGCCTGTTCCAGACTCTTTATAGTTAAGAGAGAATATAACTGTGGAGGACAACACAAAAGCAGTATTTAGGGCCACACGATGGGACAAGCCTGAGCCCTGCGACTGGTTCCGTCTGCTCACAACAGGAGAGAACCAGAACTATAATAAATGTGCCTGCTCTTGCTTAATATAGAGATTCTTGATTTAAGGATATTGATTCTGGGATACCACCTGAGACTAAACAGCAAATACCAGCTGATATATTAAGCTCCTGCCTCTTGAGGTGGCTAAGCCAGTGGCAGCTTTGAATCAATAGCTGGAGTTCACATTGCAGCTGTTGCATTGGGCTGGGCCGGAATGTCTCCTGTGAGATGAAATAAACTTCTGTAATCATATCCCTCATCCTCACCTCTGCTGCCACGGATGATGTCGGTCCCTAGAAATATGCCTTAATTCACAACCTTGTCAATACAGGATTATTTTCTTAAATCAGTAGGCTATTGTTACAGTTCTTTCTGGGGTGGGTTAAATATGATCTCTGTAAAACTAGATCAATTTCAGAATGCTTTTCCAGAGAAAAATGAAAGTCACTAAGTGTCTGTTAATGGTTTAGCTTAAGATGCAGATGGCAAAATGCATTTTTCTTCAGTGTGATATACATCTGGAAAGTGACCAAAGTTCAGGATAACAGACGAGCTCTACTGGACTCCCTTTGGCCAGGTCACGCCACTAGAGCAAGAAATAGGCTTCCCAGGGACAGAAACCCACAGGATTCCTAAAACATAAAATAAATGAACATTTAGCTAAACTCCCTTCAAGATTTACTCCTATCCACTTGCAAGATGGACAAAATCAAATCAAGAATATTAATAACTGCAAAGAGACATTTTTGGTCAAAAGTCAAGAAAGTAACTGAGAGGAGGATGTGAGGCCCAGGTATTTTCAAAATACATGAAGGACCACTTCAAATATAGAAGTGTATTCACTCCACTCAAAAAGGAGACCCGATCTGCTCAAGATAGGAGTGACATGGGAGGGACAGAGCACTGTGAGCAAGGCCCCAGCCCCCAGCACCCAGCACCAGGAGATACTGACTGCAGCCGCCACGTGGCTCAGTATGAACACCCAGCTGTAAGCTGCTACCTATAGCTTGCTGAAGGACCTCAGCGCCACACCCACGCTGTCCCTTCCAGTAACCTCTTTATATGCAAATGTACAAAACCAGGGGAGAGGTTATGATAAGAACAATTTTCCTACCAATATTGAGTCAATGACGACATCCTTTTCAATAAAAAGGGTGAATAGTAACATCAAAGTCTCCAGTGGACACATCGGGTTCTTCCATCGCCACCACTTGCTCCTCTCTCACAGGCATCTCTGTAAGTGGAAACCCCAAACTTCAGTCTCCCAGGAAGAAGTGTTGGGCCAGTTCCTCCCTGCCTCTCACCCTGCATCAGATCCCCCAGCAAATCCTATTGTCTTCAGGTTCAGAGCACTCCTAGATCTGACAGGCTGTCATCACCCTGCTGTCCTCTGCCCACATTTGTCACACCCAAATGGGTTCCTCCTGTGGGGACCTGCTTTTCTGCTTCTATCCCTACATGGTCATCAGAGTTCTCCCCTGAAGTCTGGGTCAGACCTCATCACTCTTCCAGAATCTCCTCCAGTGGTTTTCAATCTCAACCAGGAAAACCATCGCCTCAGGATGATCAACAAGGTCCCCGTGCAATATGGCCCTACTGCCCACAACTGTGCCACCTCATCACCATCCATTACTCACTCTCCTTAGGCACAAGGGCCCACATTTTTCTCTTGCCAAGCACATTCTCCTCCCCCAGGCACTTGGATCTGTTGTTCTTTGCACCTGGAGTGCTTTCCCCCATAGATCTGCTTCTCTGTTAAAATGCCGCTGCCTCCCTGAGGCCTTCTCTGGCTATGCATATGAAACAGCAACTATCCTTAGTTTACATGATCTCCTTTCACTATTTTCTCCCCTAACGGCTTCAATACCTGGCTGTCGGCTCGTTGTCTTTTGTTGTTGGGCAGGCAGGAGGGACTGGAAGCCATAGGTACTTAGGAAATATGGGTTCACTGAATGAATAGAGGCAGGTGTTTTTCTTAACAGCCTACAGGCCATTTACGGAAATGATTATTCCATAAAAACACCACAGTGTGGCAATATAATGTGCTGTGTGTGGGTGTGTGTACATCTTGTGGAACCTTCAAATTCAGGATTATATACCTGATGTGCAGCTGAGACCAAACACTGAGTCACAGGTGCTTAGAAATAAAAACTTATTTGATTTGGCCAAAGTGAGAAGGTAAATGGACAAGATCTGTCAAACCCATCTTAACAAAAAGAAGAAGCAGGGAGTTTTTATTTAGCTAGAGAATAAGGGAGGGGGAGTTTCAAGAATCCAGGGAAAAAAGACTGTGTTCATCGCAGATAAAACCTTTAGAGACCAGACTTCTGGGCATCAGCAGCAGGTTCCAATGTCCTTCAAGGCATTCATTCCTTCTGCAGGCTTTTTCTGTGACCCTTAAGTTATTTAATGGGACATCAGCAGTTTATACTTATGTTGTGAGAATGTAGACTGTTGGGTAAAAAGCGAGCAGTTAACATGTGCTGTCAAGCAAGACCCTATTCAGAATTTTCATTATTTCAGTGGCTAAGAACTCTGGGTTGCTGAAATCCCAAGGGGCCCAGTTACATGTATGTGTGTGTGTATGTATATATGTATGTGAACATGTATATGTAACTTCATGATGAAAAATACTTAAAATAATTATTTTATAATGTCTCTACTTGACACTTAAAATTGAATCACAGCATATCGTAGGCCATTCTTCAAGAATCTTTTATATGAATTTGAGTGCTCCTTTGTTAGGTATGTATATACTTAGAGGAGTTAAATCTTCTGGTTGAATTGAACCCTTTACCATTTGCCATGCCCGTCTTAGTCTTTTTTTATTATTGTTGGTTTAAAGTCTGTTTTGTCCAAAATTAGAATAGCAACCCGTGATTTTTTTGTTTTGGTTTGTTTTCCAGTTTTTTGGTAGATTTTTCTTCATCTTTTTACTTTAAGCCTATAAATGTCATTGCATTTGAGGTGGGTCTCTTGAAGACAGTATACAATTGGGTCTTGCTTTTTTATGCAACTTTTCGCTCTGTGACTTTTTTTTTTTTAAGATGGAGTCTCGCTCTGTCACCCAGGCTGGAATGCAGTGATTCAATCTTGGCTCACTGCAACCTCCGCCTCCTGGATTCAAGCTCCTGCCTCAGCCTCCCGAGTAGCTGGGACTACAGGTGTGTGCCATCTTGCCCGGCTAATTTTTTGTATTTTTAGTAGAGATGGGGTTTCACTTCGTTAGCCAGGATAGTCTCGATCTCTTGACCTCATGATTCGTCCACCTCAGCCGCCCAAAGTGCAAGGATTACAGGTGTGAGTCACTGTGCCCGGCCTCTGTGACTTTTAAGTGGGGCATTCAGCCTACTTATATTCAAGGTTAAGATTGATATGTGTGGATTGGATTCTGTTATCACGACCTCAGCTAGTTATTATGCAGATTTGATTATGTAGTGTTTTAAAATAGTGTCAATGGTCTACGTGTTTAAGTGTGTTTTGTGATGGGTGATAATGATCTTTCTTTTCCATGTTTAGTGCTCCTGTAAGGACCTCAGGTAAGGACAGCTTGGTAGTAATGAATTCCCTTAGCATTTGCTTATCTGAAAATGATCTCATTTCTCCTTTGCTTATGAAGCTTAGTTTGGCTGGATATGAAATACTTAATTGGAATTTCTTTTCTTTAGGAATGCTGAATTTAGGCCCCCAGTCTCTTCTGACTTACAGATCTTCTGAAGATCTGCTGTTAGCAGGGTTACCTTCGTAGGTGACCTATCCCTTTTCTCCATCTTCCTTTAATATTTTTTTTCTTTTGTGTTGACCTTGAAGAATCTGATGACTATGTGTCTTGGAGATGGTCATCTTGTATACTATCTCACAGGGGTTATCTGCATTTCCTGAATTTGAATGTTCACCTTTCTAGTGAGGTTGGGTAATTTAATAGACAATATTCTGAACTATGTTTTCCAAGTTGGCTGCTTTCTATGTTTCTCTTTCAGGGATGCCAGTGAGTCACAGATTTGTCTCTTTACATAATCCTATATTTCTTGGAGGTCTTGTTCATTCTTTTTAATTCTCTTTATTGATTTTTGTCTGACAGAGTTGATTTGAAGAACTGATCTTTGAACTCAGAGGTTCTTCTCTCAGGTTGCTTTATTCTGCTGTTAATACTTGTGATTGCATTGTGAAATTCAGCTCTGTCAGCTCAGTTTGGTTCTTTCTTAAGATGGCTATTTCATCTTTCATGTCTTGTATTGTTTTGTTGGATTCCTTAGGTGCCTTGGATTGTGTTTCAGCATTCTTCTGAATCTCAGTGATTTTCATTCCTGTCCAGATTCTGAATTCCCTATCTGTCATTTCAGCCATTTCAGTCTGCTTAAGAACCATTGCTGGGGAATGAGTGTGGTTGTTTGGAGGTAAGAAAATACTCTGGCTGTTTGAGTAGCCAGATTTCCTGTGCTGTTTTATTCCTTATCTGTGTGCAATGATGTTTGTTTAATCTTTGATGCTGCCGTCCTTTGGATTGGGATTTTTTTGCTTTTTCATTATTTGATGCTCTTGAGGATTTGATTGTGGTATAAGTTGGGTTCAGTTCCCTGGCTTTGTTTCTAAGTGAATTCAGGGGATCAGGGCTCAGCTCATCACTCCTGGGCTGCATGGGCTAATGCTGGGGGACTGGTACCACAGCCCCAGTTTTTTCTCTGTCCCCTTGAAGTTAGGAACCTGCTGTACTGAGAAGGTCGAGGTATTCCCAGTCGGCAGGTAACAACACTCCGATGGAGGGGGACCACTAAAGTGCTTTATCAGGGCAGTGGCAGCAGCACCTATAAAGAGACTTGGATACAATATCATAATATGGGTAGACTTCAATACCCCACTGACAGTATTAGATCAACAGGCAGAAAACTAACAAAGATATTCAAGATCTTGACTCAACACTTGATCAAATAGACTTAATATACATCTGCAGAACACTCCATCAAAAACCAACAGAACATACATTCTTCTCATCTGCACATGGCACATATTCTAAAATTGGCCATAAAATAAACAATTCTCAGCAAATTTTAAAAAAAGAAATTATATAAGCCACATTCTTGGACAATAGTAAATAAAAATAGAAATAAATATTAAGAAGATCACCAAAAACTATACAATTACTTGGAAATCCAATAACCTGTTCCTGAATGACTTTTGGGTAAACAATAAAATTAAGGCAGAAGTCAAGAAATTCTTTGAAACTAATGAAAACAAAGATACTACATACCAGAATCTCAGTGTTTATATAAAATTTTATAGCACTAAACATTCACATCAAAGGTTAGAGAGATCTCAATTAACTACCTAACATCACACTTGAAGGAACTAGGAAAACAAGAGCAAACCAGTCTCTAAGCTAGCAGAACACAGGAATATCCAAAATCAGAGGTGAACAAAATGAAACTGAGATGCAATAAAACCATACAAAGGAAAATGAAATTGGAAGTTAGTTATCTCAAAAGAATAAATAAGATTTATAGAGCACCAGCTAGACTAATAAAGAAAAAAAGAGGAAAGGGGCAAATAAATGCTGTCAGAAATGACAAAGGGAACATTAACATTGACCGTTGACCCCGCAAAAATAAAAAAAAAAAAGAAACCTCAGAGACGATTATAAACACCTCTATGCACAAACACTAGAAATCTACAAGAAATGGATAAATTTCTGGAAACATACAACCTCCCAAGATTGAAGCAGAAAGAAGTTAAAACCTAAATAGACCAATAATGAGTTCTGAAACTGAATTAGTAATAAAAAGCTTACCAACCAGGAAATACCCTGGACCAGATGGATTCACAGCTAGATTCTGCCAGATGTATAAAAAAGAGCTAGTACCATTCCTACTGAAATTTTTCCAAAAAATTTAGGAGGAGGAACCTCTCTCTAATGCATCCTTTGAGGCCAGCATGATTCTGATACTGAAACCTGGTAGAGACACAACTGTAAAAAAAATTACATCAGGCCAGTATCTTTGATGAACATAGATGCAAAAGTCTTCAGCAAAACACTAGCAAAGCAAATGCAGCACAATAAAAAACTAATCTGCCATAATTAAGTAGGCTTTATTCCTGGGATACAAGGTTGGTTTAACATGCGCAAAACAATGAATGATTTATGTTTCAACAATAGATGGTTCAGCACATGCAAATCACATCAACAGAAATAAAAACAAAAACTACGTGATCATGTTAATGATCCAGAAAAGGCTTTCAATAAAATTCAACATCCTTTCATCCCTTCAACACCTTCAACAAACTCAGCATTGAAGAAACACATCTCAAAATAACAACAGTCATCTGTGACAAACCCAAGCCAACATTAGACTGAACAGGAAACAGCTGGAAGCGTTCTGCTTGAGAAGCACAGTAAGACGAGAATGGTCACTCTCACCACTCCTATTCAATATAGTATGAGAAATCCTAGCCAGAGCTATCAGAAAAGAGAAAGAAAAAAAGGATATCCAAATAGGATAAGGGAAAAATCAAACTAGCCCTGTTTGCAGATGATGTGACTTATACTTAGGAAACCCCATAGTCTCTGTCCAAAAGCTCCTAGATCTGAAAAACAACTTCTGCAAAGTTTTAGGGTACAAAATCAATGTACAAAAATCAGTAGGATTTCAATACACCAACAATTTCCCAGCTGAGGGTCAAATCAAGAATGTAATCCCATTCACAATAGCCACAGAAAAATAAAATACCTAGGAATAGAGCTACCCAGTGAGGTGAAAGATCCCTGCAATGAGAATAACCAAATACTGTTCAAAGAAATCAGGGGTGAGACAAGCGAATGGAAAAACATTCTATGCTCATGAATTGGAAGAATCAATACTGTTAAAACTGTCATATTGCCCAAAGCCGTTTACAAATTAAACACATTCCTCTCAAACTACCAATGACATTCTTCACAGAATTAGAAAAAACTTTTCTAAACTTTATATGAAACCAAGAAAGAGCCCAAATAGCCAAAGGAATCACAACAAAAAGAACAAAGCTGAAGGCATCACATTGCCCAACTTCAAGCTGTACTACATGGCTACGCTAACCAAAACAGCATGGTACTGGTACAAAAATGGACACATTGGCCAATGGAACAAAATAGAGAGAGCTCAAAAATAAAGTTGCACATCTACAACCACCTGATTTTCAACAAAGTTGACAAAAACAAGCAATGGGGAAAGGATTCTCTATTCAATAAATGGTGTGAGATAACTCGCTAGTGATATGCATAAGTTTGAAACTGGACCCCTTTCTTTCACCATGTACAAGAATCAACTCCAGATGGCCTAAAGCCTTAAATATGAAATCTAATACTATAAAAATCCGAGGTGAAAACCTAGGAAATACTATTCTGGACTTAGGCCCTGGCAAAGATTTTATCATGAAGACATCAAAAGCATTTGCAACAAAAGCAAAACTTTATAAATGGTATCTAATTAAACTAAAGAGCTTTGCATAGAGAAAAAAACTATCTGAGTAAACAGACAACCTACAGAATGGGACAAAATATTTGCATACACAAAGAAGGAAAAATAGATACCAGGGCCTATTTGAGGATGAAAGATGGGAGGAGGGTGAGGATCAAAAAACTACCTAGTACAATGCTTATCACCTGGTTAAGAAAATAATCTGTATACTAAACCCCCAAGACACAGAATTTACCTATATAACAACTCTGCACTTGTACTGCTAAAATGAAAAGCTCATTTTTAAGAAAATAATGTTTTGTAATTATTTTATAACAGTCCTTATACTGCTTTTCCATTTCATCTAAGTTTATTTCCGCTCTAACCTGTTATCTACTTTTGATGAACATTTGCTTGCATGTGAGATACACAGAGCAGCATAGTTATAAAATTCATCTTTGAATCCTTGCATAGAATCTCATCATTTTGTACTTGCCTCTGTGTCTTTGCCAAATGCAAATGCTTTGCCCCTGCTTCTGAATGTCTTGCTGTAACTTCAGACACAGCACAATGAAAACAGCTGCTTCTCTTGTGTGATGGCCTGTCCCACATCACACCCCTTTCACATTCAGGCTTCATTTGTCGAAAAGCAGTGGTGAGCACATGGGTGACTCCATTGGAGCATCCCCCTGCCCTTGTGAACTAGATGAAGAAGACAGGCTTAGAAGAAATTGTGACAAGTAAAAACTGGGAAACAAGAACCTGAGTTAAAGACCAAATATGCTTTAGAGAAAGGGCGGGGAAGAGTTTATTGAGAAAATAATTTTTAAGCTGGGACCAGAGGAATAGTAAGAAAAAATAGAAATGCAATTAGTGGGGGTGGGAGGAAGGTATTTTTTCAGATAGAGCAAATAGTACATCCTAAATCAGGACAGAGCTTGGTGAGAGCTTGGAAAGGAAAAACCAATATGACTTGAGACAGTCGGGTAAGAAAGAAGGTAACATAAAAGAGAAAAGATAGGTAGAGATCAAATAATCCACATTCCTGCAGAGAATTTCACTTTTATTCTAAGCACAATGTGAAGCCTTTGAAAAATTTTAAGCAGGCAAGTGACATGATCCGATTTATACTTCAAGAAGATTGTCTGCTGTGGAGAACAGATCGAAGGAAGCAAAGGGACAGAGAAGACTTAGTGTTAGGAAGTTGGCAACGGGCCAAGTGGAAGATGGGCAAAGTGGGCACCGTGGCAATGCAGAGGCATGGGGAGAGTTAAGACATCATTTGAGAGGACATATGATTAAATTGGGTGGCCACTGGACACAGAGAATTGAGAATAAAAAAACAGAAATAAGCAATGGTTTAGTGGTTGTATGACTTACAGAAATGTGGAAGTTTGGAGAGGAAGTGCATGAGGGTGAAGGAAGAGTTAACTATGTGACAGATTAAAATGAGACACCTGGAGAAAACCCCAGTGGAGACGTCAAGAAGGCACCTTAAAAACAGAGAAAAATGGAGAATTAAACCAAAAGTCATCTGCTAGGGAATATTTAAATCTACTGGAATAAGCAATAAAGTGTAGGGAGAAGGTATGGACAGGAGAAACGCTAGCAGAATAGTAAAAGGGCAAAGCTGAGGATGAGGACAAGGCGAGGAGACAAGGAAGGGGCGGCTGCTGGCCAGGAGGACCCCCAGGGAACGTCATTGCTGAGGTCAAGAGGGAGAAGGAAATTTCAGCAATGACGTGGAGTAGACAACTTTAAACAATGCAGGACCAGGGTATCTATGGGTCTCTAAAGAGACCAGTTGTTCATGACCTGGAAAACTGCGGTTTTGGTAGAGTAGACCAAGTAGAAGCCAGACCGGATGCAGAATGAAAGGGACGTAAGTGGAGATTGGGTGTAGACACCTTTAATAGACACCTAAGTTCTTCTCAAAAATTAAAGCATAAGAGGAGACAAAGGTATGGGAAAGCAGTTTAAAACAGACAGGGTCAAAGGAGATGTTTTTAACGATGGAAGAGAGAAAAACGTATTGTATAAAGGATAGAAATAATTAGAGGGAGGGCTGATGATGTAAGAAAGAGCAGGCTTATAGTTGAAGGGGTAATGGCTTTGAGAAATAAGGGTGGGATGGGCACAGGAAGGAATTAGCCTTTGAAAGAGGAGAATAGAAAGAGCAAATACAAGTGGAACAATGCAATGGGGAATATAACTGAGTTTGTGGATAAGGATATTTATGTGCTAGTGAAGTATTAGGCTAAGTTACCAGCTAACAGAGAAGATGGAAGTGCCTATGTGGGGGTGGAGAGGGCTTTAGGGAAAAGGGAAATACATGAAAAGCTCCAGCAATGAGAAGTCAAGCCTAGCTGAGAAATATGGTAAAGACTAGTGGCCAGCCTGGGAGTCTATTCAACGTCGGTGATCGCAAAGTTAGTATAAGACCAGTCAGCTCAGTTGCGGGATATCTTGGCAACGTTCTGCTGCTCACATGCAGGTATAGGGAAATAAGAAAACATAATTTAAAGCCAGGTGTGGTGGCTCACACCTATAATTGCAGCACTTCCGGAGGGCGAGGTGGATGGATTGCTTGAAGTCAGGAATTCGAGACTAGCTTGGGCAACATGGCAAAACCCTGTCTTCGAAAAATACAAAAATTAGTCGGGTGTGGTGGTGCACACCTGTAGTCCCAGCTACTTGGGAGACTGAGGCAGGAGAATCGTTAGAACTTGGGAGGCAGAAGTGGCAGTGAGCTGAGATGGCACCACTGCGCTCCAGCCTGGGTGACAGAGTGAGACTGTTTCCAAAAAAAAAAAAAAGATGAAAAAAGAAAACGTAGTTTAAGTGGTTGGAGTTTCATGCAGCTTTATTGATGGGGAATGGGGCAAGCTGGTTGAAGGCAATTGCAATAGAAAGACTGATTATAAAGTTGCTGCATTGATTATCTCAGCTGAGGAGAACCTCTCTAACCCAAGGTCACACCCCTTTCTGAGGGGGCCCACAGTCAATGACTGATCCACAGAGATCCTACACGCAGCTGTCTCCAAATTCAATTCAACATGCAAATGGCTCATGCATGGCTATCAGCAGCCATCACTTCTCAAGCTCCAGCCTCTCCAAGTCTCCTTCCACCATTTTTCTATTGTGCGATTAATTCCAAAACTTAATGTTTCCAATATAGGACTCTTTATTTTACCATTCCTAAAACTCTTTCCTTCCAGGACTTTCCCATCTTAATGATGTCACCATTGGTCCAGTCGTTTAGCCAAAACTCACGTCAATCTCAACGCCTCTCTCAGTCTCCACATCACATTGTCTTTCAGCCCTGCTGACTCTATCTGCAGAGTGTATCTCAGGTAAGCTTTACTTTTGACTCTTTCCTCTGCTGTTCTCCTGGTTCAAACCTGATAAACCCCCGCCTGGACTCCCTCAAGAGCTGCGTAATTGTTCTACGCCTGCTGCTGCTTCTGCCTTCACTTATCCTACTGCATCCAGAACCTAGCTGTAAAATGAAATTAAATAAAAGCAGGATTCATGATTCCTGAGCTGCCAAATTATGCAAGCGTTTCCCACTGCCCTAGCCATGGTGCAAAGTCTCTTAATGACCTGGGCTCCCATGGCTCCTTGGCCTCTCTCACCATTTTCTCCTTCCTCCATCAGCTCCAGCCACATTGGCTTCTAACTGTTCTTGAACACTCTCTCCATGCTTGTTACAACCTCAGAGGCTTTGTGTGTGCTCTTCCTTCTACTTAGAATACTGTCTGCCCGATCACTGTAGAATCCGCTCCTTCAGTAGGTTTCTGCTTCAAGGGGTTCCTTCTGCACGGAGGCCACTTGAGTGCATCCTGTCAGAAATAGCACCCCCGTGGCCAGGCATGGTGACTTACACCTATAATCCCAGCGCTTTGGGAGGCCGAGGTAGGTAGATCACCTGAGGTCAGGAGTTCGAGACCAGCCTGGCCAACATGGCAAAACCCCGTATGTACTAAAAATATAAAAATTAGCTGGGCGTGGTGGCAGGTGCCTGTAATCCCAGCTACTTGGGAGGTTGAGGCAGGAGAATCTCTTGAACCCAGGAGGCAGAGGTTGCAGTGAACTGAGATTGCACCACTGCACTCTAGCCTGGGTGACAAGAGCAAACCTCCATCTCAAAAAAAAAGAAAAGAAAAAAATAGCACCACGGTTGTCTGCCAGCTCCTTCCTTGCCTTGTTCTCCAGTATAGTATGTGGTCGCTGCCTCCAATTGTGTTGCTCATGGCTTATCTTTTCCCCTAGAGTCTAAGCTCCATGGCAACAGATAACGACAGACACACTGTCTGTTATGCTCATCACAGCATCCTCCACATCTAGAACAATTCCTGGAGCAAAAGATATGTTCATTAATATTTACTAAATAAATGTCTGAATGAACAAAGTAGATAGGTCCCATATTAAATTCTGCTCTAGCAGAAGTAGGAGTTTGTTAAGGTCAACCCAGAAATGATTCCAGACCATGTTGCAGTACTTTGAACCATAAGTCAATTTCACATTGAAATGCTTGAAGAGATTCAAACTTGTCTTTTGACAAAAACTTCCGGTTTTACAAATGATGGCCTGGTAAACAAACTGTATACAGCAGTGAGATGTATACAGATCTGATTATCTGTACAGATGGATTATCAGATTTGAAAAACAGAATGCCCAGTTAAACTTAATTTTAGATAAACACGTATTTTTTTTTAGTGTAAGTATGTCCCATAGAATATTTTAGACAGTCTTATACTAAAAAGATTTATTATTTATTTGAAAGTCAAATTTAGGCTAGCATCTTTTATTTTTATTTGCCAAACCTGAAAACCTAACGAAGTAGCCACCCAGCAAAGCAAATACACCTCATTTCTTACAATGAACCATCATCTTGGCTGTCAAAACCCTGGTATTTCCTTGTGGGAGCATTTCTTCAGTCAACACTGTGGAATATTCAACCTTTAATTTCTTGCTCTGAACTTCAGTTGCAAATTTTCAGCTATGCAATGTCTACCAAAACCCCATAAGAACAATTAATACCATAAAGAAGGATTTAGAGGCTATGCTAATGATTTATTTTCTCAAGATAATTTTTGCTTCACTATAATAAACGCATCACTAGAAAATATCAACCTGGAACATTTTTACTTTTGTTCCCAATAGAATTACCTTTAAAGGATAAATTACATTTTTATGCAACATTGTTGGTGCTCAGTAGAGACTTATGCAGACTGGGCATCTTCATCTTCTCCTCCAAAACTACTGTTCTTCTTGCCTGGTTCCCTATTCCTGGAGGTGGCCTTCTGTGGACTACCTAAAGTCCCCAGACTCCCTGTTGGGGTCAGCCAGGAGAGTGCCCCAGAGGGAGATCTGCGAGGCAGCGAGGCATGAAGGCAAGATTTTGATTCCCTTGGCGTTCCTCATGGGGTTTGGCGGGGGACAGCTTTGTCAGCTGCAATCCTCAAGTAAAGGACACGTCACTTCTCAAGATGGCTATTTCTGTATCACTGTCTGTTTCCAACTTTCAACTGCCTCCCCTTATCCTTTCATGCCTGTGAGTGGTGATGGACAGCCTTGGCCATTGCATCAGACCTGGGACACCATACCATCCTATGGCTTCCACCTACTTACATCCTTTGTAAATGCAGTCATGTGCTACATAACAACATTTCAGTCAACAGGCTCCAATATATGATGGTAGTTTCATAAGATTATAATGGAGCTGAAAAATTCCTATAGTCTAGTGATGAAAAAAAAAAGAATTTATCTCTTTATTAGAACATGGGAAATCAGGGTTGTAAAACAGTCACTAGAGACAATTGTGGTGAAATGTGTGCAGATATTTACGCAAAAAGTAAATTTGTCAATTGTAGTTTAGGTAGAAAAACCACCAAATAGATTATAAGCATATAATAGTCATCATTTCTGCTCATATTAATGTAACGATATATCTGTTAACATACACATTGACTTTCTGAATTACAATTAAATTCCTAGAAAAGGATGGTTTTCTTATAGTCGGTTTTGTGATTATCTACTTCTCTCATTCAGTTGGAAAGTTTGCTGAAAGAAAGCCTTCTCATTCATCCCTGCCATTTTTCTGTAGCATATATTGTAGGGTCGGCAATGAGTAAATATTCATTGAATACATGAGTAAATTAATGAAATTGCTATATAAAGAAAACTTTATGCAGGGGAAATTAAAAACACCCTTGCGAAGTTAAATTTCTTCCCTTCACACTCTGAGGCATACAATATGTTTTCAGTTATCAGTAAGAATGTTTAGAAGTCCCCGTCATTCTGGTCAAATCTGAACTAGGGTGGGATAACTATTTCTCTAAAGTTATCAGCATTAATATTATGTAGTTTTTGCATGTAGATCTTGTATATGTTTTACGAAGTATTTACCTATTAGTTGGTGCCAAAACAATTTTGCTATTACTTTATTTCATTTGTTTGAAGTGAATATAAATGTCATTGTGCTTTTAACTTTGTTTTCTACATGTTCACTGTTACTATGTAGAAATGTGACTAATGTGTTATCTTGTATTCTCTGATCTTACTAAACACATATATTAGTTTTAGGTTTTGTTTTTTGCAGATTTCTTGGGATTTTTCTTAAAAACAGAATTTATTAGGACATGGGATGAAAAAAACGATTATAACATCATACCACAATTACTTTTTTTTTAAAATAAATTCAGCATCGCTTAAGTGTACAATGTTTATAAAGTCAGTGTAGTGTACGGTTATGTCCTGGACCTTCACATTCACTCACCCCTCACTCACTGACTCATGCGGAGCAGCTTCCAGTCCTGGACATCCCATTCATGGAAAGTGCCCTATGCATGTGTATCATTTTTTATCTTTTGTTACACATTTGATTATGCATTTTCTATATTTAGATGCACGACTACTTACCATTGTGTTATAATTCTCTGTACAATGCTCTATAGTATTCAGGCTTACAACCTAGGAGCAACAGGCTTTACTGTATAGCCTAGGTGTATAGTAGACTAGACTAGGTGGGTTTGAGCAAGTCACTCTATTATGTTCAAACAACGACAAAATCACCTAATGATGCATTTTTCAGAACACCTCCCTATCGTTAAGCGATGCCTGACTGTTTTATAATTTAAAGGGTGAAGGGGAATATTAATAAAGAGACAAATTGGATGAACCATCTGTTTCCTGTCAGATTTCTGACTCACACACTCTCCAAGTACCAGCCATCTGTGGACTATCTTCTTACTGTATCAGGTATTTGATAATGAGGATGGCATTCATCACATTCTCCTACAGCCCTCTCAGAAAATGTTTCCCACTCACAAAGGACTAGAGAGATATCTATTGTTCTTTCTCCATTCAATTCCTTGTCTCCTCTACTAGCCCGTAAGCCATACTATATTTGTCTATCTTTCTGGTGCAAGAGGATATGGGGAGAAGAAATCCCAGCGGGGAATGACTGAGTCTATCCCTGAAACTCTTCTGTTAGAAATAGGTGAGTAAAAGGCACGGACTGTCTGCCTGTGTCAGAGAGAATGGTCATTAAACAGTGAGCTACATCATAGATGGTGAAGGCTGAGGGATCCTCACGTTGCCCTTTCTGTCTTGACTGCTAAGAAACTAAGAGCTGTAAAGTGGTCTACACTGTTCTCCCCCATGGGCAGAACCTTCTTCGATCTCATCTTTTCTGGAAACATCCTCATAGACACATTCAGAAATCATGTTTAAGCAGATTTCTGGGCATTCCTTAGGCCAGTCAAGTTGACACCTAACATCAACCATCACAAACCCTTAGTCAGCAATGTCACCCATTGTGGCTTCATCCATATAGTTTCTATAAGGAATATTATGCTTATGCACCCATCACACATTGCTCTGAGACTACAGCAAGCTCAGCTGAAAAATATTTATCTACATAAGTTCTACAGAGGCAGCCAAAATACACACACACAAAATATACATACTCATATACACCACACATGACTATAGCACCATTTTATATACATTCTGAGATGTATACATACAGGTAAAGATATATACATGTATACTAAGATATAGATATAGGTAGGTAGATAGACAGACAATTTAGACAAATGGATGGAGGGATGCCCGGAGGCATGGTCCATAGACAGTGAGGCACTGGAAGTGGTCTCTGGCAGGGAGCCAATGGGCATTTCCACTTTTTGCCAGGATACATTCATTTTCATTTCCTTTGGAGGAGGGTCCATTCTCCAAAGGAGTGCTAAACTCCAAAAGTGATACAAAATTGACAGTTAAGGTAGTCACAGAACATAAAAATATAGCTCCATGGCTATAGCAGATCTTAAAGTGCCACATAATTAAAGAACATTTGCACATTAATTCACTTATTTTTTATTCATAATTTTTTTTTTTTTTTTTTTTTTTGAGACGGAGTTTTGCTCTTGTTACCCAGGCTGGAGTGCAATGGCGCGATCTCGGCTCACCGCAACCTCCGCCTCCTGGGTTCAAGCAATTCTCCTGCCTCAGCCTCCCGAGTAGCTGGGACTACAGGCACGTGCCACCATGCCCAGCTAATTTTTGTATTTTTAGTAGAGACGG
>PVKV010017816.1:0-22301 GCA_004027835.1 Alouatta palliata
AAAAAAAAAAAAAAAAAAAAAAGAGCACCACCATCCCTCTGGAAAACAGAAAGTCATCCTAGTTCCTCCTTCTTCCTCTTTATCCAATGAATCATTAAATAAGTCCTATCTGACTTCCTAACAACCTCTGGGTCCTTATCATTCCTCCATTCCCACAACCACTGCCATAACCAGGACTGGCTCCATAACTTGTGGGGCCCAGTGCAAAATGAAAAACCAGGGTCCCTTATTCAAAAAATATTAAGAATTTAAAGACAGTGGGCTGGGTACAATGGCTCATGCCTGTAATCCTAGCACTTTGGGAGGTCAAGGAGGACGGATCACCTGAGGTTAGGAGTTCAAGACCAGCCTGGCTAACATGGTGGAACCCCATTTCTACTAAAAATACAAAAAATTAGCTAGGCGTGCTCGCACATGCCTGTAATCCCAGCTACTTGGGAGGCTGAGGCAGGAGAATTGCTTGAACCCAGGAGGCAGAGGTTATATAGTGAGCCAAGATCGCACCATTGCACTCCAGCTTGAGCAACAAGAATGAAACTTCGTCTCAAAAGAAAAAAAAAGATAGTGATTGAAGAGCATTGACACCAGGGCCCTACACAGGTGGTCCGGCCCTAACTTAGGCCCTTTCTGTCTCTTGTTTGAACTAGTGCCTTTTTTTTTTTTTTTTTTTTTGGAGACGGAATTTGGCTTTGTCACCCAGGCTGGAGTGCAATGGCACAGTCTCAGCTCACTGCAACCTCCGCCTTCCAGGTTCAAGTGATTCTCTTGCCTCAGTCTCCCAAGTAGCTGGGCTTACAGGCACCAGCCACCACGCCAGGCTAATTTTTTTATTTCTAGTAGAGACAGGGTTTCACCATGTTGGCCAGGCTAGTCTCAATCTCCTGATCTCGTGATCCACCTGCCTCGGCCTCCCAAAGTGCTGGGATTACAGGTGTGAGCCACCATGCCCGGCCACTAGCGCCTTTACCGACTGCGCTCACTCCCAGCCTGCATACTTCATCCCTTACTCACAGCAGTCAAGTGCAAATCTCACCAACTCCTTCAGCGTAAAACCCCAGCTCCTTAGGGCTATATACGAGGTCCCTCTTGACCCTGCCGGTTCATTTCTCCAGGCTCTTCTCTGTTGCTATCTACCCCATCCCCCTTGTTGGTGTCTACCTAAACTTTTGCACCTCTACACATCCTGTTCTCTTTGTCTAGAATGTCCTTCTACTCATCTCCCACAAAACTCTCCTGTTCGTCATTCAAAATGCAGCTCAGGTACCTCTCTGTGAACCCTTTCCTCACCTCCTCAGTAGTATGCTCCTTTTCTCTAAGCCCCTGATACACAGTTCTGCGTGTTTGTTTGTTTGTTGTTTAAGAAAGAGTTTTTGCTCTCTTGCCCAGGCTGGAGTGCAGTGGTGCGCTCTCAGCTCACTGCAACCTCCACCTCCTGAGTTCAAGCGATTCTCCTGCCTCAGCCTCCTGAGTAGCTGGAATTAACAGGCGTGCGCCACTGTGCCCAGCTAATGTTAGTATTTTTAGTAGAGGGGTTTCTCCATGTTGGCCAGGCTGGTCTCAAACTCCTGATCTCAAGTGATCTGCCCACCTCAGCCTCCCAAAGTTCTGGGATTGCAGCTGTGAGCCTGTAAATTTTTTAGACACAATGCCCTGCTGTGTCACCCAGGCTGGAGTGCAGTGGCACGATCTCAGCTCACTGCAGACTTAACTTTCCAGACTCAACGATCCTCCCACCTCAGCCTCCCGAGTAGCTGGGACTACAGGTACACATCACCATACCTAGCTGATTTTTATTATTATTATTGTAAAGACAGGGTCTATGTTGCCCAGGCTGGTCTTAAACTCCTGGCCTCAAGCCATCCTCCCATCTCAGCTTCCCAAAGTGTTGACATTACAGGCATGAGCCTCCAAGCCAGGCCTTTATTATACAGTTTTTTTGTTTTGTTTTGTTTTTTGTTTTTTTTTTTTTTTTGAGATGGAGTCTCTCTCTGTAGCCCAGGCTGGAGTGCAGTGGCGCTATCTTGGCTCACTACAACCTCCGCCTCCTGGGTTCAACTGATTCTCCTGCCTCAGCCTCCCGAGTAGGTGGGACTACAGGTACATGCCACTATGCCCAGATAATTGTTTGTATTTTTAGTAGAGATGGGGTTTCACCGTGTTAGCCAGGATGGTCTCGATCTCCTGACCTCATGATAAGCCCACCTGGGCCTTCCAAAGTGCTGGGATTACAGGTGTGAGCCACTGCACCCAGCCCCTATATAGTATTCTAAAGCAAGCCTCAGCAAACTTTTTCTTAAAGGGCCTGATTACAAATATTTTAAACTGTGTTGATCAAGAGATAAAACTGAAGATATTACATAGGTACTTACACAACTATTTAAAATATAACCATTTGATTTTATTTACTTATTTATTTATGTTTTGAGACAGAGTGTTGCTCTGTTGTCCAGGCTGAAATTCCATGGCTCAATCTGATCTCAGCTCACTGCAACCTCTGCCTCCCGGATTCAAGCAATTCTCTTGCCTCAGCCTCCCTAGTAGCTAGGGTTACAGGCCTGCTCACCATGCCTGGCTAATTTTTGTATTTTTAGTAGAGACAAGGTTTCATCATGTTGGCCAAGCTGGTCTCAAACTCTTGACCTCAAGTGATCTGCCTGCCTTGGCCTCCCAAAGTCCTGCGATTATGGGCATGAGCCACAGCACCCGACCTAAAATATAACCATTTTTAAATGAAAAAAACATTATTGGGTCACAGGCTGCACAAAAACAGATAGCAGGCTGGATTTGGCCCATAGGGTGAAGTTGATTTACCCTTGCTCTGAGGAACTGATTAAGCGCTTGCATATTTTTGTATCTGTCTCCCCTAGTAGACCATGCACAAGGCCATGTATCAGATGTTCCTTTATCCCCAGTGTCTAGCTCAGAGTCTGATGTATAGCAGGCACTCAGTACAAAGTTGTTGAGTGAATGGATAAATGAATGATTGAACAGGACCCTGATCTCTTGAGGGGAATGAAACCAGAATCCTGAATGCCTCATTTCCCACTTTTCTTCATCTAACTCTGTTTCTCAGATGTGCTACGGCGTCACATGGGTCCCTCTGAGCTGAACCATGTCCAAGCCCTGCAGAGAAGAAAGGTAGTGCTCCTCTGAAACAAACCCAAGACTTCTGGGGGTACCTAAAGTTGCTACTGGAACTTAGTCTTATCTTTTGGCCCTTTGAGGAGTGGCCCAAATGTTCTGATGCTCCGACTCCATGCCCTAGCGATTCTCGGCAATGATCTCTTTCTTACAGGTAAGATCTGCCACGCAAAAGAGGGGAAGAAAACAGAGCTTGGGTTTCAGGAAGGAGAAAGGAGTGAAACAACTCTGAGGTAAGTAGCAGGGGAATTTCAAAAGAGAAGCCTAGATTTCACTACCCAAAGCAAAATGAGTAGAACCGGAGGTAGTGAAGGAAGTGGCTGGGATTGAGTAACTGGGGAGTTTCTTACTCTTTCAGCGGTGTATAATAGGACACATAAGAGCAGGATGTCTCCTGTTTGAAGCCTGACTGTCCACCAGAAAGGACTGCTCTTTGGGTGAGTTGAACTTCTTCCATGAGAGAAAGAATTGAAAGCTCAGAAACTCAGGTCAGTACTTTGTGGTGAGTATACTTTTACCTTCTTGGTCTCCTCATCTCCCAGGTGGTAACAAATAAAAAGACTAAAGCCTATATGTGTGTATAGTGGAGGGGAGCAGAGGGAACTGAATACAGAGAGGATCCTGAATACAGGATGCTGAATAGAGAGAGGGGACTTCTGGGGGTCTTTGGGGATGGAGAAGGAATTAGTAAAGTTGGAGGACACTGGGTTTACTGAGAGCAACAGGATGGATATTGAAGAGGACTGAGGTTTGAAGCAGAATAAGGCTAAGATATTTAGGCAAGAGATATTTATATAAAAACTTGGGGAAATATTTGAGAATGGTAAGGACTAAGAACCTAAGGAGAGAGTTAGGGATCTTGAGATGAAGAGGACTGGGAATGGCTCAGGAGGATAGTGAATTACAGTGAGATTCAAGAGCAGTTCAGATGCCCAGGGTCCCACAGCTGTTCAAGAGATCCAAGTTGAGGCCAGGCGTGGTGGCTCACACCTGTAATCCCAGCACTTTGGGAGGCCGAGGTGGGGGGATCACGAGGTCAAGAGATCGAGGTCATCCTGGCCAAGATGGTGAAACCCCATCTCTACTAAAAATATAAAAACTTAGCTAGGTGTGGTGGCAAATGCCTGTAATCCCAGTTACTCAGGAGGCTGAGGCAGGAAAATCGCCTGATCCCGGGAGGTGGAGGTTGCAGTGAGCCGAGATTGTGCCACTGCACTCCAGAGCAAGACTCTGTCTCAAAAAAAAAAAGAGATTCAAGTTGAATGCTAGATTCTGATTCCTTCTTCCTCTTCCACCCTCTGCCTCTTTTAGCCTCTATCATGTGGAACACCTCTGATGCCAACTTCTCCTGCTACCATGAGTCTGTGCTGGGCTATCGTTATGTTGCAGTTAGCTGGGGGGTGGTGGTGGCTGTGACAGGCACCGTGGGCAATGTGCTCACCTTACTGGCCTTGGCTATCCAGCCCAAGCTCCGTACCCGATTCAACCTGCTCATAGCCAACCTCACACTGGCTGATCTCCTCTACTGCACGCTCCTTCAGCCCTTCTCTGTGGACACCTACCTCCACCTGCACTGGCGCACCGGTGCTACCTTCTGCAGGGTATTTGGGCTCCTCCTTTTTGCCTCCAATTCTGTCTCCATACTGACCCTCTGCCTCATCGCACTGGGACGCTACCTCCTCATTGCCCACCCTAAGCTTTTTCCCCAAGTGTTCGGTGCCAAGGGGATAGTGCTGGCACTTGTGGGCACCTGGGTTCTAGGCATGGCCAGCTTTGCCCCACTCTGGCCTATTTATGTCCTGGTACCTGTAGTCTGCACCTGCAGCTTTGACCGCATCCGAGGCCGGCCTTACACCACCATCCTCATGGGCATCTACTTTGTGCTTGGGCTCAGCAGCGTCGGCATCTTCTATTGCCTCATCCACCGCCAGGTGAAACGAGCAGCACAGGCGCTGGACCAATACAAGCTGCGACAGGCAAGCATCCGCTCCAACCACGTGGCAGGGACTGATGAGGCTATGCCTGGTCGTTTCCAGGAGCTGGACAGCAGGTTAGCATCAGGAGGACCCAGCGAGGGGATTTCGTCTGAGCCAGTCAGTGCTGCCACCACTCAGACCCTGGAAGGAGACTCATCAGAAGTAGGAGACCAGGTCAACAGCAAGATAGCTAAGCCGATGGCAGAGAAAAGCCCTCCAGAAGCATCTGTCAAAGCCCAGCCAACTAAAGGAGCCCGAAGAGCTCCGGATTCTTCATCAGAATTTGGGAAGGTGACTCGAATGTGTTTTGCTGTGTTCCTCTGCTTTGCCCTGAGCTACATCCCCTTCTTGCTGCTCAACATTCTGGATGCCAAAGTCCAGGCTCCCCGGGTGGTCCACATGCTTGCTGCCAACCTCACCTGGCTCAACGGTTGCATCAACCCTGTGCTCTATGCAGCCATGAACCGCCAATTCCGCCAAGCATATGGCTCCCTTTTTAAACGAGGGCCCGGGAGTTTCCGTAGGCTCCATTAGAACTGTGACCCCAATCACCAGAATTCAGGACTATCTCCTCCAGAAGCAAAGTGACCAGCTGATAGGAGAATAGGTGAAATAACACCTGTGGGCATTTTCACAACAACCTCTCCCCAGCCTCCCAAATCAAGTTTCTCCATCACTTGATCAATGTTTCAACCCTAGACTGCTCAAGGAGCATTATTAATTATTAATAAATAAATTCTGTGCTTGTAATGCTCAGGTGTGGTCTCTGGTGAAGAAGGAAACAGGTCATGGTTAGGCTAAGGGTCCAGGCTAAGAGGAGACCATACCATCCCATCTTTCCTGCATGATCAAATCCTGTCACCATGTGCATGCTCACACATATCCCTAAAGCACCTGTGGCCACCAGGAGCTGGAACCTAATAGCTAAGGAATCAGGGGTACCTAGGTCAAAGCAGAAGCAGGAAGCAGCTGGCCTGGGACACAGCCTTTAGAAGAGGAGTTTCTAGGTAATAAAACATGGAAGGTGATTTAAGAGGATTAGCCTGCCTTTTTGTTTAACTTCCCAGAAATGGCCTCTACCCCTAACCACTGCTGCCAGGATCCACCATCCCTCCAAACAAGTTTATTCAGCTCAAAAAAGTTTTATAATCCAGCTTTGATATCTATTCCAGTGGGTCCAGCCCCCCAACCCTCGATCTGTGCAAAGGTAATGGTCATGGACGAAGACTCTTTGCTCTGTAGAAATGGAACTGAACTGGCTGGGTACAGGTGGCTCACACCTGCAATCCCAGCAATTTTGGAGGCTGAAGCAGGTGGACTGCCTGAGGTCAGGAGTTTGAGACCAGCCGGGCCAACATTGTGAAACCCTGTCTCTACTAAAAATAAAAAAAAAAGATAGCTGGACGTGGTGGCGGGCACCTGTAATCCCAGCTACTTGGGAGGCTGAGACTGGAGAATCGCTTGAACCTTGAAGGTGGAGGTTGCAATGAGCCAAGATTGGCCACTGCACTCCAGCCTGGGGAACAAAGAGCAAAACTCCATTAAAAAAAAAGAAAGAAAGAAAGAAAGAAAGAAAGAAAGAAAGAAAGAAAGAAAGAAAGAAAGAAAGAAAAGAAAAGAAACAGAACTGAACTTAACCAAGACAAAGGCAGGAAAAGGTTCCAGCTGCCCTGGAAAGGTCTTGCCCATGGGGCTAATTCACCTGAGTCCCAGGCCCTCAGTTCCCTTGCACTTGTCATCCTGGCTTATAAAAGCAGGAGAACAGGCTAGGTGCAGTGGCTCATGCCTGTAATCCTAGTACTTTGGGAGGCTGAGGCAGGCAGATCACCTAAGGTTGGGAGTTCAAGACCAGCCTGGTGAACATGGTGAAACCCTGTCTTTACTAAAATACAAAAATTACGGGCCAGGCACGGTGGCTCACGCCTATAATCCCAACACTTTGGGAGGCCAAGGTGGGTGGATCACTTGAGGTCAGGAGTTCGAGACCAGTCTGACCAACATGGAGAAACCCTGTTTCTACTAAAAATACAAAAATTAGCTAGGCATGGTGACACATGCCTGTAATCCCAGCCACCTAGGAGGCTGAGGCAGGAGAATCACTTGAATCCAGGAGGCAGAGGTTGCAGTGAGCCGATATCGCACCATTGCACTCTAGCCTGGTCAATGAGAGCAAAACTCCATCTCAAACTAAATAAATAAATTAAATTAAATACAAAAATTAGCCAGGCATGATGGCAGGTGCCTGTAATCACAGCTACTCAGGAGGCTGAGGTAGGAGAATCACTTCAACCCGGGAGACAGTGGTTGCAATGGGCCGAGATCACGCCACTGCACTCCAGGCTGGGCACGTAAGCAAGAGTCCAAGGAAAGGAGAAGGAAAGGAGAGGGAAGGAGAAGGAGAAGGAAGAAAGAGAGAACAAAGACTCTAGTTAAACAGACTCAGCGGCCAGGCTAGGAGGAAACCATACCGTAATTCCTTCCCTTCAGCGCGACCAACTGTCACAATGTGTATACTTACACACATCGTTAAAGCACCTCTGGCCACCAGGTGACGCTGGTTGTCTGCGTTTCTTTTCTGGCTTCCCAGTTGAAGACAGAAGGCAGGACTGGGAATCCAGAGACTCCTGACCAGGGAATAGCACCCTCACTTTTCCCCAAAGCTTAGGAAGAAAAGGGAAGAATGAGACATTTATTATTCATGAAATATGATTGTCTACTTAGAGTGGGGCTAGGGGGAGTAGCTGTTGGCCCCTCCATACCTCAAGACCAAGGTTTGAGAGAACAAAGTAAAGTCTGAAGATATTAAGGGCAGAAAGAACTACAGTTGGGTGGGAAGATGATACTGTCACATGCAACACACTTCTAGGGTCCAGGAATCCTGACTCCTAATCTGGAACACACACTTCTGGGTGTCCTCGTTCCACAAAAGTCACAGCAGCTAAACCAAATCAAGATGGGGTAAGGCGGGGGTCCAGACAGGTAAACTGTGGGACGAATGAGGAACAACAGCTTAGGGGTGTAGAGACAAAGGTTTCAGTCAAGGCTCTCTGATAATTAGCTATGAGAACTTGAGTAGATCTCTGGACCACTGTGGGGCTCAGATTTTATCATCTGTACAAAGCAGGGTGCAGGGTACACTCCTGACACGTGCCCAGTGGAGTTCCCTTTAAATATACTGTTTCATGTAATCCTCACAAAATTATCATCAGGTATCTATTATATAATTTCTTTCTTATAAATGAGAAAACTGAAGCACAAATAGGTTAAGTTGTCCAAGGCCAAAGGACTAGTAAGTTGTATGGCCGTGATTTGAGGGCAGAGTGTCAAATCTGCCTTTCTAAAACTAGGATGAGTGCCCAGAGGATCCCTAACAGTCCTTCCTATTCAGAACTGCTAAGATTCAGAAAGTGGACAACTCTCTGAAGGGTTGTAAAAGGATTTACTTTACATGTTCCTAGAAGGCAATTCACAAAGGTGTCAAGTAGAAAGGTACAGCAATAGGGATTGAGGTTAGACCTCAGAAAGGACTTCCCAATTATCAGTCGGGGGAAAAAAAGTAACTCAGGAGACACACAAGGAAATTCTGGGGTCTAAGACCACAGAGGGCAGATCTTAGCAAGAAAGCAACCACCCTCCACAGCTCACACAGCCACCCCTGCTCCTAACTTCAATAAGGGCTGAATGTGGGGAAAGAAACGGAAAAAAAGCCAGGCTTTCTTGAGGCGTTCTCTCTTGCGGGTGTGCCTGGCGCGTGTGCCCATGCACCGGGTCCCTAGTGGTGCGTTGCTCATGCGTGTCTCGGGAAGTGTGTGTGTCTGGAGGCCCTGCATGCTCACGAGGGTAAGTCAGCGTCAGTCTCCCACCCAAGTCCGAGCTCTACCGCTGACTTTCTGACGCTCTCTCAGCCTCTCTTTGTCTCTTTCCATCTGTCCGTCTCTCCCGTAGGCTGTCTTCATCTCCTGTACCTCTGTTATGGCCTTTTTTCTCCTAAGCTCGTCTCCCGACTCCCCGGCTCCCGCGCTCCCCTCGCCCCCTCCCCAGTCGCCCGCCCCAGCCGTTCTTGCTCGTTCGCACGCTCTCTCTCTTTCGCTGTCGCTTACAGGCAGATTTATGGTCAGCCCAGGGCCTTTCATTGGCCAAGCGCTGACAGAACTTGATTTAACGCCGCCTCTCATTGGCTGAGCTTGACAGGCCGATTTACGAGTCACTCTACCATTGGCCAGACAGCCGTGGCCCTGATTTACGGCTCAGCGACCGCGGGGAGGGGGGTGCAGCTGCCGGGGAGTGAGGAGGCCCCTCCCCTCGCCGCCGCGTCCCTCTTCCTCACCCCTGCTTTTTCTCCTCTTTCCCTCCCCTCAAGGAATGGCGCTCCCTCTACCTGTTCCTCTGGCCCCCTCCTCCCTTCTCTTTCGTCCACTGGGAGGGGGAACTGGGTGTGGTGGTGGTGGGCACTGAAGGGATGATGGGGTCTGAGGGGTACACATGGGCGGAGGAGTGGTCTGCGGGGTGCGGGTGGGGGCCGACAGTAAGAGGAGAGGAGACTGAAGAGGGAGAGAGGATTCCGAGCTGAGGAGCGAAGGGGAAACTGAGGGGGCGAAAGGATGACAGAGAGAAAGGAAGGCTGAGGAGAGAAGGAAGGCAGGGGGAGAGAGAAGGTGGAGGAGATAAATGGGGGGTTGGGTAAGTTGTTCAAGATCCGAGGAGAAAGAACGCATTTGAGGGGCCACACGGGCTGAAGCAGAGAGATCCGCACCGAGAGGGGGACTTTTCAAACCTCACTATCCAGACTGAATAAGAGACGGACATTTCCTTTTCACACAATGGCTCTGAAAAGGGAAAGCATTAGAGAAGCAAAGACAGAGAAGGGCGCAATAGGGAGATGAGAGAGGGAGAAGCAGGGAAGGACAGCTGAAAGGTAATAGCAAAGAAAAGAGGGAGGGAGAGCCACAGAGAACTAATGGGGAAGACCAGAAGAAAGGTAGAGTTTTTGGTTTTTTTTGTTTGTTTTTAGGGGAGGAAGGAAAGGTGCAGTGAGATAAGACTACTCCCCAAAGGAAATATTAAGAGAAAGGCTCCTCCTCCTTCCTAAGAAGACCCATTGGCGTCTGCAAGGGGACAGACAAGGCGCCTCCCCCAGGAGATAGTCTGCTTCCTCAAGGCTGCAGTAAGCTCCCCATTCCATGCACCTCACTCCTCCCCTTGCCCATCTCCCCACTTAAATTTATGAGTCCAGGGTGGCCTTCAGGAATTAGGAATATTTATGCTTCTTTGAGAGTGAGGTTTGGAAGGTGATGAATAAGGGTCCACTGGGGGGTGCAGCTGGGGGCTCCTATCTTTAACGTGGCCATTTTCCCAAGGCCCCCACCCACACATTCCCTCTCCTCTTGAGCCACAGAAGGAAACACACAGGGAGGTGAGGAATGGGTTTCAGGTATCAGGAAGTGGGGCTGACTATCCTGGAGAGCCCCTCAGAGGACCGCAGAGCTTTGCAGCAGAAAGGATTGAAGGCAGATAGGGGAGGAACTTTCCAAGCATCCTGGTATTCTTATAGCCCCTAGGGTGCCGTTGCTACATTTTTTGCAGAAGGTGGGGAGAAGCCCATTTCCCCCTGTCCCCTTAAGCTCAGTTGCTGAGGAATAGGGGAGAGGAGCCAGGAAATTCAGAGGCAGATTTCTCTGGCCTGTCACTATCCTCACAGGAAAGGAAGATTTGAAATCCCCCACCTCCACAGACCACAGCCTGGATCCCTGGGAAAGGAGGCTAGGAATGTGGGCCTCAGGGCATCTCCTAGGAGTCTTGGCCCCCAACCTGCCCACCCCCACTGCTGGCTGAGAATTAAAAACAGCCAGTAGTTCTTGACATCCTTTGCCCTGGGCCTCCAGGAGACCGAGAAGGGGTGGTGGCTCTAGCTACGGATCCACATGCCTTCTCCAGCCCTCGGCTTTAGGAGCCATGTGTCTGTGACCCCCGGCCCAGTGAAAGGGCTTGTTTTGGGTTTGGGTAGATATCAAACAAAGATGGAGGTCCATAATATAAGAGAGGTGTAAGGAAAACAGAGCTAGGGAAGAGTCACACATTGCCTCCAACCCCCATGCCCTCCATAGTGGCTAAGGCCACTATGGCCTTAGCAAGGATGGCCACAGTGCACATGCGCACATATACACCAGACTGCTGCCTGGAGTGGGAGGAGGGAGGGAGGGAGGGAAGGATCTAGACTGGCCCTTTAAGAGCCACTTAGGGTCAGAAAGCCTGGGCTACGGAGAGGGGAAGTAGCTGATGTCAGAAGACGGATGGGCAGCAAGATGGGGATTGATGCTAATGGGGGAGTTAAAGCTAAGTACCCAGACCCTCAGAGGGCAGAACTGCAGATCTGTCTTCCTTATGCTCACCCCCTCTCCAAACCAAGGCTGTAAATCTGCCGCTTCAATTGGGGGAAGGGGGACTGAGGAAAAAAGACTTGCTCTCTTCTCCGCTTTCCTGTTTCTTTCTTACTTGGTGTGCCCACACCAACCCCCTCAACCCAATTCTTTTGTCCTCTCCCTTTCTCTTGCTATCTACGACCCCTTCCCACTAACATATTTCCAATTTTTGGCTTTCCATCAGAAATTGACAGAATGGTTTCAGCTTGCAGAGGAGTTTAAGAGAGGAGAGCACAAGTTTTCCCTCACCAGACCCGGGTAGGAATGGTTGGTGGGACTGTGGTGAGAAACTGGGAGATTGGTAAACTCCCAGTTCCCTCAGTTCCTCATCCTTCCACCCTCTTCTTACTTGGAGGTAACTGTAAAGCAGCTGTCTTCCAGGACAATAGGGTGAAGGCAAGAAGCAGGAATTTGGGTGCCAGGGGCTGGAAGGGGCACGAAAGCTTCTGAGCTGGGTTTGTGGAGGCTTCTGATACACTGAGATTCCAGGGGGACTGGTGGTGGGCTTCCAAGGGCCTAGGAAGCTACGGGAGCTGTCCACTGAAAGATATACAGTCTGGTTTCTCGGAAACTCCTGGATCATAGTGTTCCCTCTCCTCAAGCACACACCCTCTCTGCTGAGTTGAGACAATTTCAGGCCAATAGTCTATTTACTGTAAAGGACCAGCTGCTCCTTGTACCTCTCAGGAGGGAGTTGGGGATCTTAGGGAAGAAGACTTTCTCAGAGGGGCTAGAGTTAGAAATAGCCCTTGATAAATTTCATTTCTTTCTTCGCTTTCCGGTGAGACTGTGTCTCCCACCTTTCAGGACCCATAATCACTTTTATTTCCTTTCTTACTGGCAACCAGGGCCTGTTCTTGAGAAGTCCCTCTCTGTGTTAGAGGACAGTCTCTCTCATCTGTTGCAGTATTAGACCTGAACTCTTTCTTAGTCCTGGAAACAGTTGGTGCCTGATTGTCTCTAGTTTCCAAATCTTCAATATCCTTAAGAGAATAACCTTAAGACATCAATCTCATCTCTTCCCTCCTCCCAGGTTTTCCTTCAGAAGCCTAAAATCACCTCAGGGTCATATTCTTCTCTGTTTTCTAAGTCTTCAGAAACAAGGGAGAGAGGAAAGCTGGAGTGGGAAAAGTTCGGGGTTGTAAGCAGCAGCCACTGGAACCCAGGCTTCCAGTCTCCCAGCATCCGGCCTAGTGCTCCCTCCTATCCCAGGGAGGTCAGCCATTGCCCTCAGCCCTGATCTCTGGCTGCTTCTCAATTCTGGTGATAAATCCTGTCTTTGTCTCCCCTCTGACCCAGGCCCCAGGCAGGCTGGGGGTCAGAGCTGGGGGAGGGGTCAGTGTTGAGGACTGGGAGATACAAGGAGAATGGGAGGAAAAGATGGACAGGAGCAGCTGGTGGGCAGGCATGGGGGGTGGGCAGTGAGGGGATAGGGCCTCTTGATTCTACAGATCCTGGACATTCCAGCAGGCCTGCATTCCAAGTGAGAAAGTCAGGATTGCTGAGTGGTGGAAATACTTTAGGAATGGTCCCTTGAGCATCTGGAATACTGGGAGATGGGGGGTTAGTATGGGGTGCCTCAAGGAAAGAGGCTGCTGAAAGAAATGGAAAAATATTGTGGAAATCATCCTGTCCCTACCACAGACCCCTATGCAAATGTGCCATGCACACACACACACACACACACATACACACTCACACTCGCATGCACACAACTTATGGCTTGAGGGAGCCCAGGAGAGCCAGGCTACCCCTTGCCGGCCCCCTCCCTAGTGGCCTTCTCTTGCTATGACTTTCCTGTTTCCAACTCTATTCTTTTTCTCTGTTCCCAGTCTTGCTTTCCTTTGTATCTCATTCTCCCAGTTTGTTATTCTCACCATCTCTCAGCCTCTGCCTCAGTCTCTCAATCACTTTTTCTCTCTCATTTTGTTTCTTTCCATCTTCTTGTCTCCCTCTTCCCCCTTCCCCTAATTCCTTGGACACTGCTCCATCTGTCCTGCTTCTGCCACTTTTCAGCCCATCCATCCCTCCTACCTCGGTCCCCCCCTAGAACCAACCCTGTTCTGGCCCAGAGGGGGCCTTTAGAAGTTAGATTCCAAAAATGGATGGGAAGGAGAAAAGAGGCTTTGAATGAGTCCCTGCTTTAGTGGGAGGTCTGGGAATCATATTAGGTTATGATATAGCATGGAAGGGTGGGGTGGACAGGTGACCAGAAAGAAAAGCACAACTAAGGGAGATGGGGTGAAATGAGAGGGATGAGATTGATAAAGAAAAGACACAGGCTGGGCACGGTGGCTCATACCTGTAATCCCAGCACTCTGGGAGGCCGAGGCGAGCGGATCACCTGAAGTCAGAAGTTGGAGACCAGCCTTGCCAACATGGTGAAATCCTGTCTCTACTAAAAATACAAAAAAATAGCTGGGCATGGTGGCACATGCCTATGATCCCAGCTACTCAGGAGGCTGAGGCAGGAAAATCGCTTGAGCCCAGGAGGCAGAGGTTGCAAAGGTTGTGGTGAACCAAGATTGTGCCACTGCACTCCAGCCTAGGCAACAGAGCCAGACTCTGTCTCAAAAAACAAACAAAACAAACAAAAACCAGGCCAGGTGCACTGGCTCATTCCTGTAATTCCACCACTTTGGGAGGCCAAGGCAAGTAGATCACTTGAGCCCAGGAGTTCAAGACCAGCCTGAGGAATATGGCAAAACCTCATCTCTACAAAAAATACAAAAAGTTAGTCAGGTATGGTAGCACACGCCTATAGTCTCAGCTACTCAGGAGGCTGAGATGGGGGATCACCTGAGCCCAGGGAGGTCAAGGCTGCAGTGAGCTACAATCATGCCATTGCACTCCAGCCTGGGTAACAGAGTGAGACCCTGTCTCAAATGAAACAAAAGAAAAGAGAAAAGACACAGAAGGACAAACACTAAAGAGAGAAGGGTAAAGACTTAAAGTTCTCTCTAAGTGTGTGTTGTGGGTCAATGTGAAGGGGAGGAGCTGAGGGGCATCTCCTAAGTCACATTGATTTAGAGACAAGGTCTGGAGGCTCAGCCAGAAAGATGTGATGTCCACCAGGCAGCCACAATTCTGGACTCTCTGTCACCTACCTAGGAAGTTCTCAGAGACCTTTTTTTCCTCTCCAGATAGTCTTGAGTGTTGGTTCCCTCCCCATTCACCTCCTCCATTCTGTCACCTCCCTTCCTCCCCCAGTGAGAATGACATCAGCTCTGGCTGCCCCTGTCCTCAGCCCTGTTGCTGATGTACTTACTCTCCCATGGGTGAAACAGAAGGCTAATCACCTTTGCCCCACGCATTCACTCTCTAGTCCAGGAGCTGGAGTTTACATAGCCTAGCAGTCTGGAGTAGGAGTAGGAGGAGGCTGTACCAAGAAGGTAGCTGCAGAACATTGTGGGAAAAGAGGGGGCATGGGCATCATGGGGAGGGGGAGGGAGACGAGTGGATGGAGGCACTTGAGGAAGAGAGGCAGCAGCAGTAAATCACCCTGTGGGGGGCTCCCTCTGCCTGAGCTCAGTGGGGTAGGGAAAGAACAGACATAGGGGGGTGGGGGGAAGAATGGGGAATCGCCACATCTGGCAGGCAGGTGTCTGGCACTGTTCAGGCTGTAGTCACTTTCCCAGCCAAAGGGGAGGAAGACAAGAGAGGGGAGGAGGGGCCTCCCAGTGTCCCCTGGGAAAGAGGGAAAGGCTCACAAACAGAAAGACAGAGGCTTACAGACAGAAAGAAACCAAGGAAGAGAAATAATCAGACCCTGCTCCCCGGCTCTGCTTCGGTCAGTGCCTGGGGATGTGTTTACTCATAGCCCTGAAGAAAAATTGCTGGCCAAAAGACTGGGTAGCCTGGGGCACCAAAGTTCCATTCATGCTGAAAAACAGAAGGCAGGAGTTCAACCCAGGCCAGGCTGGGGAAACTGAAGCTCAGAGAACTCCAAGTTCGAGAACTGGATAGAACTCCATGCTCCACACCATGACAGATTACCACCACCCACCTCTGGCACTGACATTGCCTCTCCCCCAGGTCAATGCTGGATGGTGAGTAGGAAGATTAGAATGATAAGGCTGAGTATTGCTTTTCCCCAGCTCCAACGGGCAAAGACAAAAGTACCTAGTCTTTATCCAAACTCTTGCATTCCAACTTTCAATGCAGGACTGTAGGCAGACGTAGTACACCAGGTATTTTTCTTTTCTTTTCTACCTCCTGAGGAGTATCCAGGCACTTAGTTGTTGAGCTTAATTGTCAGGTTTTCACAGAAGAGCAGGCAAGACTGGAAAACTCTGGGTTTCATGTTCTGATGCTGGAGAGACTCTCCCCATTCCTGTTACCTTCCTTCCCTCATCCTTTGCCATCTGAGATACTAATTTGGCCTCCCTTGCTTAATCCTGGAATTGCAGGCCCATTTTATGAGCAGCAGAGGTGACTGAGAAGGAGACCCTTCTAACTGCAGTGGAGAAGAGACTCCCCACACTCCCCCTTCCTTAAAAATCCTGCAGAGGAAGGGGGAAAGAAAACCAAAGCATTCTGTCGCCGCGGCAACCATAAAACCCCCAGCTAAATCCATCTTGTGAGCTCACCGCCCCATTAAGATGCAGGGCCAGGCGCCGCGCCAGCCCAGCCACATTCATTTGTGCGAATAAAGGTGGAGGAGGGGGAGGGGAGCAGGCTCTGGAGGGACGGGGAAATGGCGAGAAGAGGTTATTTACACCAACGTCCTGACCTTCTGGAGCAGCGCTGGCTCCGATAAATAACCCGCTCAGCGCCGTTTCAGAGCAGGAGTGGGAGGTACAGGAAGGGAGCAAGGGCTGGAGGAGAGCCCCCACGCAGGTGCGCGTCTCTGGGTTACTAATGGCTGAGGCGGGAGCAGGCAGCTGGCTTTGGGGATGGTGGGGGAAGAACTCAGTTCCTTGGGACTCCCACTGAGAAAATACCATCCCCACCCCACCCCTGGCGCCAATTTCCAGGCGAGGGGACGGAGAGATGCCAAGGAAGCAAACAGCCCCGTAAATTAGGGATGGGGGGGCACTGCTAGAGAGTCTCTGAGGTAGGAGGGAAGAAATATTTTAAGATGGGGAGTGAGGGGGGAGCTGGAAGAATAGGAATAGCTGCCAAAAAGAGAGGAAGAGAAACAGAAACATCACACAAAGGCAGTTTGGAAAAAATGTTTTATTCCTCTTTGCACAGAGCAGTTTATGAAGGTGGCTATCTGCTGACTCCATGCATCTTTTACACAAAAATGCCCCCTCAAATATGCCCAGCTATCTGCCCCACTTCAGTGTTGGAGAACTGGTGGGGCAGAATGCTTAACTCTCAGGAAGGTTTTTAAAGACATTATTGTTGGGGGGAAGTTCTGGGTCAAGGGGAAAGATTAGACCCAAGAGTGAGTATTCCATTCTCCATCTTCCTGGGGAAATCCAAATGCCAAAAGTTTTATGACGAGTATCTCTCTCAGCGCCCTAGAGACAGGGAGAGCACAGACCCACTGCTTCGGTGTAAGGCTGAGACAGAGAGAGGACAGGGTTAAGCAGCGACTGCAAACCCAAGGCAGAGGAGTAAATGCACATAGGGGAGCCAAGGGGACAGAGACAGCCTAGAGGCCCAAGTCATAAGCTCCACTCCTTCCCCAGTTCTGAGCAGAAACTCTTCTTCCCAAGACTAGAATGGAGTTTTAGTTTTAGGAAGTACTAAAACTAACACTTTTTTGCTCCAGGACACAGAGAAGACAAACCAGGCAAAGATCCCACAGGTAATAAGGGTGGAGAGTTATGGTAGCTAACTAAAGAGATGGACACTCACCATAGCAGTTTTGAAGCTATATGCCAGGATCAGAGTAGAGAATGCATTTTATATGACCTATTCAACACAATTTAAATCACTGTTTCTTCCATGATGTCCCTTCGCTATGAGCTATTCCTAATGCCATTTCCAAGGCAGAGGACAGGAGAGTAAGAAGGAATGAAAGAAAACACTGAGGTCGGTAAGTGGGGCTAGGGCTTGCATTGGATACATCCCTACCCATCCCCACCCCCACTCATTCTATAGAAAAGAATTCTTTCTCCCTCCCCTTTCTGGGCTGTCGGACTGAGGGCCAGGTAAAGGCAAAGGGAGGAAAACACTCAGCACATTCTTTCTCCTACTTTAATCTGAAGTGTAGCTACAGCAAAGGGCACAGAATTTACAAAAATGTCAGGGCAGGGGAGCATGTGAGCATAATCCAGTCTAGAAAGAAAGACGATGCTTCCCCTGCCCTGTATCTAAATATGCTGGGAACTTTCCTCCCAGAACTGCAAAAACAATGAAAAGGAACAGGAAGGGTGTAGGGGAGGTTGGGGGGCAACCACCAACAGGATGGAGATTTAAAGATCCCTGTGATCCCCAAGATGACCCTGAGAGCATCAGTTGGGGAACTAGATGAAAATTCACAGCAGACATGCGAATTTTTCGAAGAGGATGAAGAACCAGGAACAGTGGGGTCTTCACCGAAGGAGCGACCACTTGATCTGTTCTTTGGCTGACTGCAGCACCTGCAGAGATAAAAGCAGCACTGAGGAAAGCTTGCTGACAGAGCAGGGTAAGGATGAGGGCTGGGGATCTCCTTCCCTGTCCTTAGAAGAATGGAGAATAGAAAATCCCCAAGGGTAAAGAGATGGGAAGAAGCTCTCTCTAAGGCCCTAGCAGATTGTTTGGAAAATTCCAAAAAAATTCACATCCACTGTGGGGGATGAAGAGAGAAGAGGTATACCTGGTATAAAAGAAAAAAAAAACTGGGAGTTACCGGACATATGTTAAAAGGGGTGGCGGGCAGGGGGTGGGTAACAAATCCAGATGGACTTCTTGGTAAGAATTCCAAGTGGGTAGAAAACAGAACCCCTCCCTTCCCCCTACATCAGGTAGACAATCTATCTGCAGTCAAGGCAGCAAGATGGATCTGCAAAACCTGCATATTCTAGAATATGCATTTCCAGCTTAGCCCTCATTTGAATAATAAGAGAAAGAGAGAGAGTGTGTGCACAAATGCACACAGACCATCTGCTTAAGGCAAGCCTCTGCTGGGGAATAAATCACTGAATGAGGCATCAGGCAGGGAGGGTTTGAAGGGTACAGAGCAAGGCTGACAGCCACTGCTCACAGGAAACTGAGAAAGGAGTTGGAAGTAGGGGTAGGCAGTGGTTAGCTGCACGAATCCCAGTTCTCTGGAGTAAGAGGGAGCCAAGGAAGATGCGTCTTGAGTCTCTAGTCACACTCAGACTTGGGAGGTGTGGGTGGAATACTATTCTAGCTTCTTTAGTGACCCAGTCCATCTGGAAAGGAAGAGGGAGAAAGTCGTACCTGAGACACGGTCTGCTCCGTAAGGGGGACATCTTCACCCTATGGCACAGAGATATAAGCATTTAGTGTGGGAGAAAGCTGGAGTAAGACCTGATTGGAGTCTGGAATTAGAGAAGAAAAAAGTGATTCTTTAAACTGAAACAACAGGCAGATGCACTTAACTTCTCAGTCCCTTCTAGGGACTAGCACAGCTACAATTTTACTTGGCCAGAGGGACCATGAACAAAAAGGGTCATTTCATCCAGCTTCCATTTTAAGGCAGGACCTCTTAAAAGATTTACTCCATTCCGAGTAACCAGCAGGTTATCTGATCCTCAACTCCCTTAACTTGGGGGTGGAGGACCTGATTCCCTAGTCAGAAAAGGCCTTCTCTGAATATCAGTATTGCTAGGGAAAGGATGAGGGGGAGCCAGGAGTAGTTTAATAGATCCCGCAAAGCCTGATGGGTAACGACAGCATGTTAATTTGAAGAAATAAACTGCTGCAACAGCAGCCTGAGAAGAGAAAGGGGGGAGTCGGTGGGGGGGACCCTCTCTCTTGCCACAGAGAGACATATGTTAGAGGAGAAGATTAAGCTATGCAAATGGAGCCCACAGCAGTTAAGGGAGAAGATTTCCCATTACCAAGCACTGTCAGCCTTCACTCTGTGGAGGTCAGAGCCAGGACATTCTGTGAATGGGGAGATTTGCTTTGCTCAGACATCTCTGTACCCTTATAATTTGCTGGTGGGCTCTCTCTGCATCCACCATTATCTCCCCAGCTGACTTGGGGCCTTCTGTGGTTAAACTCAGAGGCCCCTTTCTGATATCACTAGCACCAAAGAGGACTGAGGTTCTGGCAAATAAGTACTTCCTGATGGAGAGGTACCATCCTCAGTCATATAAGACTTTAAAAGACAGGAAAGACACTCCTCTACCTCAGATCACTGGATCCATCTCCAAGAAGGGAATAAGCCAACTTCAAGTTCCTTTATAATTTCAAAACCATAAATATTAAAGTTTCTTTTAGTTCATCATGTATTAAATAAGTATGTATTAAATGTTCACTATGTGCAAAGACTGTATGAGATGTTAGGCACCATATTAAGGGAATAAATAAATTCTTTCTGCTTCCTTCTTTGGGATAATAAGAAGGGAAGGGAAGGAAAGAGAAAGGCTGAATATATTTGAAAGGAAAAGAGAACGTTGTATGGATCCTATGAGCCCCAACTACTGGACACATTTAGCAGGTCTGGCTCTGGAGGGTGTCTGTGAATAGATGTGGGGATGCAGAGAGACTCATTCCTGCTTACCCTTAATGCCACCCGGTGTACCACCTGCTGGGGATCACTCTCTAGGATCACCCTGCAAAAACAAAGAAGAGATCATTGTTCACTCTGTCCTGAAGGCCCAACTCACTGTGGGAGAACAGGACCTCTGGCCACTGAGCCTGCTTGATTTAGGACAGGGGCAGTTATCCCACCACCTCACCCAAGATCAAGGCAGGTCAGAGAACTTACCCTCCATCTACAATTTCATCCACCGCCAAGAACAGCCCCTCCATGTTCTCCAGCAATGCTCGCTTTTCTACATTTTTCCTGAGTCCCCAAAAGAAGAGAAGAGAAAAACCAACCTGTGTGTGAAAGAAATCCTAGGACCTTGTCTGAATTGAGGAACCTAAACTAGACCAATAAACATCTCCACCAACCACACAAAGAAGTAAATAAGGTGAAGAACTTTTTAGCTAGTTCACTCAAAACCCCTTTCTACTTTTATTTGCTGAATAAGGAATGTCTGGAAAGAGATTCAAATAATACAGTCAATTTCTGACTTCAGCGGTTGATTATCCACAGCTATTATTTCTTTCCTACCTGCCACGATGCTGCTCATAACACTGCTCATAAACACTGACATCAGTGGGTGGAAAAACCCAACATAAACAGAGCTAAGACTCAATCTGGAGGTGGCGGGAGGTAGGAGGGGTGGAATGCAAACCCGAAGCTCTGACAAAACTCCTGAGACATTCTCTGGTCCCCCTTCTCTCTATCCCTTACCAGCTCTGCTCAGGCCCTGAAAAGCCCAAGGAGGGGGCAGGGTCTGCATGCACCAGCCTCAGATCCCGTGGTTGGTACATGTGGCCTGTCACATCCGTCAGTTTGAGTCTTTCACTAGATTACCCGAAATGAAGTCTATTCATTCACCTGGCTAAGAAATAAATCATCCCCTTCCTGAGGAAATCTGAGCCATTCACCCTGCTGATTTTGCAGGGCTGAGAGCGCCTGCTGTTCTGGTCTGGATGGCTGTCTGTACTGGGTTCACTTGGGAGCTGCTGGGGGAATGAAGTTAAGAGCCCTGGATGTTTTCAGGAAAAGTAACTTATATCTCCTCTATTACCCATCTACATGGGTAATAGAGAACACAGGGCTAGTGGGGAGGTTGAAAGGGAGGAGACGGTATATGGCATAAGCTTTCTGGTTTTGTTTTTTGTTTTTTGAGACAGCCTTGCTATGTCGCCTAGGCTAGAATACAGTGGTGCGATCACAGACCACTGCAGCCTCAACCTCCTGGGCTCAAGGAATCTTCCTACCTCAGCCTCCCAAGTAGCTGGGACTGCAGGTATGCGCCACCACACCTGGCTAATTTTTTTATCTTTTGCAAAGACAGGGTCTCACTATGTTGCCCAGGCTTGTCTTGAACTAAACTCATGCAATCCTCCTGCCTGGGTGCTTCCTGATTTATAGAAGGGAAAAAACAAGAACGAGAAGTAAACTAGAAGTAAAAAAAAAAAACAAAACTGGGGGCCAGGCTAGGTGGCTCATGCCCATAATCCCAGCACTTTGGAAGGCCAAGGTGGGGAGATCACTTGAGGTCAGGAGTTCAAGACCAGCTGGGCCAACATGGTAAAACCCTATTTTACTAAAAATACAAAAATTAGCCGGGCATGGTGGTGCACGCCTGTAGTCCCAGTTACTCTACTGAGGAGGCTGAGGCAGGAAAATCACTTGAACCCAGGAGGCAGAGGTTGCAGTGAGCCGAGATCACGCCACTGCACTCCAGCCTGGGCAACAGAGCGACACTCTATCTCAAAAAAAAAAAAAAAAAAAAAAAAATTGGGACTGTTGCTTCCATTCCCACAGTACTGGTTGATGTTTCATCTGGGACACTTCCTTAGGCTTGGCCTTTCCCCACTTCTACTGTCAAGAATGAGGCCCAGGAAAGCCCCTTGAGGATGCTCAAAACTCTGACAGGGCCACAGGGGATTACAAGAGTAAACATAGAGGTAAAGAATCTGCTCCCTCCTAGTCCCCTTCCTTAGTAAGAAAATTATTCCATGGGAAGGACATACCATCCAGTCCTCCCCAGTAGCATCAATTACTGTGAATTAATAAGCCCAACTTCTTCTTCTTTTTTTTTTTTAAGACAGAGTTTCGCTCTTGTTGCCCAGG
>PVKV010017816.1:34115-46838 GCA_004027835.1 Alouatta palliata
GTCTCTACTAAAAATACAAAAATTAGCTGGGCATGGTGGCACGTGCCTGTAGTCCCAGCTACTCGGGAGGCTGAGGCAGGAGAATTGCTTGAACCCAGGAGGCGGAGGTTGCGGTGAGCCGAGATCGCGCCATTGCACTCCAGCCTGGGTAACAAGAGCGAAACTCCGTCTCAAAAAAAAAAAAAAAAAAAAAAAAAACGGTAACAAGATTCTCCTCTCTCAATCCTGTTTATAAAGTAAAACTAAACAGTAAAAACTAGAAGGAGAAATTCCTAGATACCACATGGCTAAGTAGGTATACTCCCTGACTTTGTGCCAACTTTTTTTTTGGGGAGACAAAGTTTCACTTTGTTGTCTAGACTGGGGTGTAGTGGCTTGATCTTGGCTCAATGCAACCTCTGCCTCCCTGTTTCAAGCAATTCTCCTGCCCCAGCCTCCTGAGTAGCTGGGATTACAGGCGCCCACCACTACACCCAGCTGATTTTCTGTATTTTAGTAGAGATGAGGTTTCACCATCTTGCCCAGGCTGGTCTCGAACTGCTGAGCTCAGGCAATCTGCCTGTCCTGGCCTCCCAAAGTGCTAGGATTACAGGTGTGAGACACCACATCCAGCCTCTGTGCCAACTTTTTTTTTTTTTTTTTTGAGACGAAGTCTCACTTTGTTGCCCAGGCTGGAGTGCAATGACACGATCTCAGCTCACTGCAACCTCTGCCTCCCGAGTTCAAGCGATTCTTCTGCCTCAGCCTCCCGAGTAACTGGGACTACAGGTGCATGCCACCATGCTCAGCTAATTTTTGTACTTTCAGAAGAGACAGGTTTCACCATATTAGCAAGGCTGGTGTCGAGCTCCTGACTTCATGATCCGCCGGCCTCAGCCTCCCAAAGTGCTGGGAATACACTGTGCCTGACCATGCCAACTTTTTTAAAATTAAAAGCTCCTCTAGGGTTAAGGGCTCCAATTTGCCAGCCACAATCATATGGACTTCAGATTAAAAGAAAAGAAGAAGTAGCTAAAGTCTTTGACAGGGAAGAGCAGTTTTTACATATCAGATTTATTAATATTATTATTATTATTATTTTTTTTTTTGAGACGGAGTTTCGCTCTTGTTACCCAGGCTGGAGTGCAATGGCGCGATCTCGGCTCACAGCAACCTCCGCCTCCTGGGTTCAAGCAATTCTCCTGCCTCAGCCTCCCGAGTAGCTGGGATTACAGGCACGTGCCACCATGCCCAGCTAATTTTTGTATTTTTAATAGAGACAGGGTTTCACCATGTTGACCAGGATGGTCTCGATCTCTTGACCTCGTGATCCACCCGCCTCGGCCTCCCAAAGTGCTGGGATTACAGGCGTGAGCCACCGTGCCCGGCCAATATTATTATTATTATTATTTTAATGCTACTAGCAGGATCAACCAGGTATATTATTGTTATTATTATTATTATTGGCTGGGTGTGGTGGCTCATGCCTGTAATCCCAGCACTTTGGGAGGCTGAGGTGGATGGATTACTTGAGGTCAGGAGTTTGAGACCAGCCTGGCCAACATGGTGAAACCCCATCTCTACTAAAAATACAAAAATTAGTCAGGTGTGGTGACGGGTGCCTGTAATCCCAGATACTCAGGAGGGTGAGGCAGGAGAACTGCTTGAGCCTGGGAGTGGAGGTTGCGGTGACCTGTGATGACGCCACTGCACTCCAGCCTGGGTATAAGAGCGAGACTCTGTCTCAAAAAATAATAATAATAAACATTATTATTATTGTTTTGAGACAGAGTCTCACTCTGTTGCCCAGGATGGAGTGCAGTGGCGCCATCACAGGTCACCGCAACCTCCACTCCCAGGCTCAAGCAATCCTCCACCTTCAGCCTCCCAAGTAGCTGGGACTACAGGTAGATGCCACCATACCCTGCTAATTTTTTCTGTATACAAATAAGATTAGATTCAAAAAGCGCAGCTCAGTAAAGAGCAGGAGCCACTGGTACCACAGAATATTACCCAGCTGACATGAGACCAAATATTGGTTATAAAGAAAAAACCGAACACATGACTTAGGAAGAACTGACAGCAGGAAGAGATACCTAGAATCTTCCTATCTGACACAGACACAAAATATGTAAAGCACAGTCACCAAGAGTTCTGATGTTACAGGAGAAAATGTCTCTAAACTCCTACAATCCATCTCTTAAACAGAGACAGGGTCTTGCTGTGTTGCCCAGGCTGGACCTGAACTCCTTGGCTCAAGATGTCCTGCCTCAGCTTTCCAAATAGCTAGGACTACAGCCATGCACCACTGTGCCTGGCTACAATACTTGAATTATAATCAGGATCAGCCATTAACTCACGTTTCCCCTTTCTCTGAGATTCGGCTTTTTCATCAGAGAAATGAGAGGCTTGACCTAGATAAGTTAAGGTTAATGCCTTTTTTGAGTTACAGCAGACCCCTCTGATAAACCAATTAAATCTATGGACCTTATTTCCAGCAAAATACATACTCACAAATTTTTTTTATGATTTCATGGCCAGGTGTGGTGGCTCACAGCTGTAATCGGAGCACTTTGGGAGGCAATGCAGGGGCAAATCGCTTGAGCTCAGGAGTTTGAGACCAGTCTGGGCAACATGGCGAAACCCTGTCTCTATTAAAAATACAAAAAATTAGGCCGGGCGCAGTGGCTCACGCCTGTAATCCCAGCACTTTGGGAGGCTGAGACGGGCGGATCACAAGGTCAAGAGATCGAGACCATCCTGGTCAACATGGTGAAACCCCGTCTCTACTAAAAATACAAAAAAATTAGCTGGGCGTGGTGGTGCGCACCTGTAGTCCCGGCTACTCGGGAGGCTGGGGCAGAATTGCTTGAACCCGGGCGGTGGAGGTTGCAGTGAGCCAAGATCGCGCCACTGCACTCCAGCCTGGCGCCTGGTGACGGAGTGAGACTGTCTCAAAAAAAAAAAAAAAAAAAAAAAAAAATTAGCTGGGCATGGTGCTGCACCCCTGTAATCCCAGCTATTCAGGAGGCTAAGGCATGAGAACTGCTTAAACCCAGGAGGCAGAGGTTGCAGTGAGCCAAGATCGTCATACCGCTGCACTCCACCCTGGGTGACAGAGCAAGACTCTGTCTCAAAAATATATATATAGAAATAGAAATAATATTTTTATGATTTCAAAGAGTTCATAGAGTCAAGTTTAGAATTAAATGAGATTTTTCTCTAAAGATAATAAGATGGTGTGGAGGGGGCAGGAAAAAGAGGGGAAATGAATGATACTTTTGTAAATCACCCCCTCTACTCTGCCTGGCATCCAGTAATGACTTCATAAATGTGTATGTGGCCATCATAAATTAGTAAATATGACTGAGAAAACTAACAGCCAGCAGGGGGAATAAGGTCATCACCACACCCCTCCATCTTTCTTTTTTTTTTTCAGACCGAGTTTTGCTCTTGTTACCCAGGCTGGAGTGCAATGGCACGATCTCAGCTCACTGCAACCTCCGCCTCCTGGGTTCAAGCAATTCTCCTGCCTAAGCCTTCCAAGTAGCTGGGACTACAGGTGCCTGCCACTATACTTGGCTAATTTTGTATATTTAGTAGACAGGGTTTCTCCATGTTGGTCAGACTGGTCTTAAACTCCTGACCTCAGGTGATCCACCCACCTCAACCTCCCAAAGCACTGGGATTACAAGCATGAGCCACCATGCCCTGCCACCTCTAGCTTTCAATGGCTGAATTTGGTGACTGTGAAATGGGCAGGACAAAGATAGCCAAACCCCAAGCTCTTCAGGAATGCAAAGTCTAAGGCCCTTTCTCAAAAGTCAGAAAGCCTGTCTGCTGGAGAATTTTTTACCCAGGGGTCACATAGTCCCTAATTCTTCAGCTATCATTGAAGTAAAAGAATCACAGAAATGAGGGACAAAACAGTACTGCTGGGAAGAGAGACGAATAAGGAGAAATCAGACTGTACTTCAGACCTCATGCCTGAGGGCACCATTAGAACATCCTGGCTTCTCAGTTTGGTAATTCAGGAGTCCTCACTTAAATATCACTTAGAAAAGGAAAAAATCAAACGGGGCTAGATCCATTCCTGATGAGTCCTTGGTCATGATTTATCCCTCTACTCCCCATCCCAACCCCCTGCTTTTGCTCATGAAAACAAAAAGCTAGTCTCTGAAAGACTGAATTGACAGCCTCTGTGTTATGTATTATCTTTCAATCTATTTATGCCCCCAAATCAACACCTGAGGCAGAACTGCTCTATTCTCCTCTGATTTTAGTCTCCCTCTAAAACTACACAACAGAAAAGGAATTGCAGAAAATTAGTTGACCGAGCTATCCAGGGCAATTGGGTGTGGATGGGATATCTGCATTAAGAGTGAGAAAATAAAACGCCAAATAAAAAAAACAGGCTTCAGCCGGGCGCGGTGGCTCACGCCTGTAATCCCAGCACTTTGGGAGGCCGAGGCGGGTGGATCACGAGGTCAAGAGATCGAGACCATCCTGGTCAACATGGTGAAACTCCGTCTCTACTAAAAATACAAAAATTAGCTGAGCATGGTGGCACGTGTCTGTAGTCCCAGCTACTTGGGAGGCTGAGGCAGGAGAATTGCTTGAACCCAGGAGGCGGAGGTTGCGGTGAGCCGAGATCGCGCCATTGCACTCCAGCCTGGGTTACAAAAGCGAAACTCCGTCTCCAAAAAAAAAAAAAAAAAAAAAAAAAACAGGCTTCAGGTGCAGCATATATGACTTAGGTTACACAACAGGAAAGGACTTCCTGAAGAGATGGGGGTGATCAAACACCAGAAGAGGTGACAGAGGCTAGGGAATCTTAGGCCAGCGTAGATCCCTCTAATAATCTGATGTAAGGAAACCTATTCTGCCCAGAAACAGGAGGGACAGAATGTGAGAGGGCCCTTGCCAACACAAGCATCTTATAAGTGCATGGACTCAGTCTCCCAATCCATCTTCATCAGTTGTCCCCTGGGCACTCTGCCTTTCCTCTTCCTAATTACTCCAGCACAAGTGGACACATAGGTACTGATTCTTTATCCCTGCTCCATCTGATTTGCTCCTCTATAGTTTCCCTTTCCACAACCTGTTTTCTTGTCAATATCCAAACTCTAACCAAGTCATGTCAATGGAGTAAAGTAAGAAACAGTAGCAAGTATCTAGATAAAAAAGACCCTAAACCTGCCACTAGCTCCCTCAAATATGGATAATTGCATACATCCTCTGCCTCCCAAGGCAGACCTGGCTTCTCAAGGGTCTGGTTTTCTTCACATGGAGGCCCCCTCCTCCTCTTCTGACCATGTGACAGCTCCCCTAGATCTTTGATATAATTTATACCTTGCCAGGGACCAGCTCTTTCCCACCACTGTGAAGGAGAGGGAAAAAATATATATAAATACGTCGGAAATCTATAACAAGGTCTTCTTGGAGGGCAAGACATGGGGAGAGTTAGAAGCAGCGTCAATTGCTCTTTGGGGGTTTTAGTTCAGGCCGAGGTCTGCTTCCAGCAATCAACCATTAAAACAAGCCAGCCAGAGTAACAGCACAGTTTATTCTGATCATTTAATTTGAAGTGTCAATAAATTAAACTTCAATCAATTAAACTAGGTGTGCAATAACCCAGATGGACACCCCGACACCAACATAATCACAATAAAAATTTTTATTGCTGCCAGGGACCTCACCGGGGGCAGTGCTGGCACTGCTCTCGCCCTAGCTGAGAAATATATCTCCACAGTGCAGGAACAAGGAGATTGCTTCTCCTAACGAAATGGAGGGGCCAGGCACCAGCAAGGACGCAGCTGGGAGAGGGGCACGGGGGACTGCCAGGAACGAGATGGGAGTGCTTTAGGGGCTTAATGTAATTGATACCTTTGCCCAGAGCAGGGGGAGGGGGCATTTAGGCCAAGTACCTCTACTGTTAGTGCCAAAGGAATTTAACAAAAGCCCCATTAAGATGATTCAGGAAGCGAAGGCCAAGGAGCAATATCAACCTTTAAAGGCATTGATGTATTCTGCATAGCTTCCTCCTCCATATATACTCATATCCTTGTGCACTTCGGATGGCCTGATTTTTGAATGAGGCTTAGAATTTGGGATTTGGTCATGGTTTTAAAATATTAAGGTAAGAGAAGGTACAGAACTAGAAGTCTAGTCTGTAAAGCACTGGAGAAGTATTTTGAAGGTGAATCCAGAGAGGATTAGGAAAAATAAAACCTATGAACAAAGATTTAAAGATCTAAACCGATAGAGTAACTCAGCTTTTTTTTTTTTTTTTTTTTTTTGAGACGGAGTTTCGCTCTTGTTGCCCATGCTGGAGTGCAATGGCACAATCTCAGCTCGCTGCAACCTCCACCTCTCAGGTTCAAGTGATTCTCCTGCCTCAACCTCCTGTGGAGTTGGGATTACAGGCGCATCCCACCAGGCCTAGCTAATTTTGTATTTTGTATTTTTAGTAGAGACGGGGTTTCACCATGTTGGTCAGGCTGGCCTTGAACTCCTGACCTCAGGTGATCTGCCTGCCCAAAGTGCTGGGATTACACAGGCCTGAGCCACCGCGCCTGGCTGAGTAATTCAACTTTAAAGAAAAAACATAAAAAGGAAAGGAGGAAAAAAGTGAAAAAGGAAGGGTAAATCCTTCCCTTTTTTTTTTTTTTAATTTTCTTTAAAGATGGGGTTTCGCCATATTGGTCAGGCTGGTCTCAAACTCCTGACCTCAGGTGATCCACACACCTCAGCCTCCCAAAGTGCTGGGATTACAGGCGTGAGCCACCACGCCCGGCCTTATCTTTAAAATTCCATAGGTTATTAATGGAGAGTGGGGACCTGCAGAGATCCTCTTCATTCACAACTCAAAAAGGGAGAACAAGCAGAAACAGCAAGAAAGAAGAAGCCAAGTCCAAAGATGCAGGCTGAGATCACTATTATTAAGCACTGGGAACTAAAGGAGATGAAAAGGTCTCTTTCCTTAGAGACTAAGGAGACGCAAGAGAGATTAGACAAATCTGCTTGAAAGCTAGAGCTGGATTACTTAATTCAAGAAAGAAATGGAACCCACTGTAAAGTACCTACATGAAGGGAACTTACTGTTATTTAAAATTCCAATCAATGCAAACTTTGATCAACAGTTCTTGACCCCCTGTAGCTTACCCTTCCCTTTTTCTCAACATCCTGCAGCTATGTATGTACTTGTAGGGGAGGTAAGGACAGAAGAATATGCTTTGAGCAGATTGCCCCTAACCTCATTAAGTAGAATTTCCTATAACAAAGAATTCAGTGTAGTTTTAAAAGCAAAGTCCAGGGTTACCTGACCAAGTTAGCAGGAATCCGTGAATGAAGAATATGCTTTGAACAGATTGCCCCTAACCTCATTACACTGGTTTCCCGTAACAAAGAATCAGTGTGGTTTTAAAAGCAAAGTCCAGGGTTACCTGACCAAGTTAACGGGATCTGTGAATGCAGCATATTAGGCATAGATTAAAGTAGAAGAAAGAAGCAGCCTGAAACAGACTTCCCTGAGGAAGCAGAGACAAAGAACTAAGGGAAGAGAAATGTGACAGAGAGACTTTCTTTTTTGAGACAGAGTCTGGCTGTTGCCAGGCTGGAGTGCAGTGGCAAGATCTCGGCTCACTGCAACCTCCGCCTCCCACATTCAAGTGATTCTCCTGCCTCAGCCTCTCGAGTAGCTGGGATTACAGGCACCTGACACCACGGCCAGCTACTTTTTCTACTTTTAGTAAAGACAGGGTTTCACCATGTTGACCAGGATGGTCTCGATCTCTTGACCTCATGATCTGCCCACCTCAGCCTCCCAAAGTCCTGGAATTACAGGCGTGGAATTACACTGTGCCCGGCCCAACAGACTTTCACATATTACACCCACTACACACAATTGTTAAAAGGGCTCCCCAAGTATCATCTTCCTCATTCCGTTACTTTTTATTTTTTTTTACTTTATAAAAAAAAATATGGAACGCTTCACGAATTTGCGTGTCATCCTTGCGCAGGGACCATGCTAATCTTCTCTGTATCGTTCCAATTTTAGTATGTGTGCTGCCGAAGCGAGCACCTCATTCCGTTACTTTTAAGCAGGTTCCCTTCTAAACATGTGTAGGTAAGTCTAAAAAGCTTCTAAAGAAACCAATTCCCTAGAATCTATCCTAGTCTGTTAATTGGTTTTGGGGGGAGGTTTTTTATTTTTATTTTTTTAGAGACAGGGGCCGGCTGTGTCACGCCAGGCTTGAGTGCAGTGGCACAACCATAGCTCACTGCAGCCTCAAACTTCTGGGCTCAAGCGATTCTCTTGCCTCAGCCTCTCATAGTGCTGGGATTACAGGCGTCAGCCACCTTATTCAACCTAGTACTTGATTAAAAATACTTGCTGGCCAGGCGTGGTGGCTCACGCCTGTAATCCCAGCACTTTGGGAGGCCGAGGCGGGCAAATTATGATATCAAAAGATCAAGACCATCCTGGCCAACATGGTAAAACCCTGTCTCTACTAAAATACAAAAAATTAGCCAGGTGTGGTGGTACCTGCTTGTAGTCTCATCTACTTGGGAGGCTGAGGCAGGGCAATTGCTTGAACCCAGGATGCAGAGATTGCAGTGAGCTGAGACTGCGCCACTGCACTCCAGCCTGGCAGTGGCTCACGCCTGTAATCCTAGCACTCTGGAGGCCGAGGCAGACAGATTGCCTGAGCTCAGCAGTTTGAGACCAGCCTGGGCAACACGGTGAAACCCCGCCTCTACTAAAATACAAAAAAATTAGCTGGGCGTGGAGGCACGCGCCTCTAGTCCCAGCTACTCGGGAAGCTGAGGCAGGAGAACTGCTTGAAACCAGGAAGTGGAGGTTGCAGTGAGCTGAGATAGCGCCACTGCCCACAAGCCTGGGAGACAGAGCAAGACTCGGTCTCAAAAAAAAAAAAAAAAAGAATTCCTAAGGTCTAAATAGGGAGAGAAAAGGAGAACAGAATAAGGAGTCTAGAATAAATACTCCACAACCCATACTAATCCATACTAACTTTATCAGGTATCCCAGAGCTTCGATGGAATACTAATTCTTTATCATGACAAACCTATATAATAAGGATTAACAGGAAACCGAAAAGAAAAGTTTCCTGAAGGAATGTGGCAGGGAATCAGCAATGGAGAGTATGCACAGTCAAACTTGGAAAACAATCAGGAGGAGCCTGTAATGACAAAACATCTGTATTGTTTTCTTACAACATGGTGCGAGTTTGGTGGTTTGGGTAAATTCAAATCAGGATATCATCCACAATGCTAAAAATAAGGGGCAACATGAACGGTCCTAATCCAGTACGCTTATAGCCTATGTATCCTAAGGAGTCCATGTGCTGCCTTTAACTTTCCACCGACTCTATACCCTCTCCCCGGCAGGGCTTCCTACTCTAAACTAAGGCTTTATCTCCTACACTAGGCCACACACTTATTCCAGGGGCCGGCACAACCTTCAGTCCCCAATAATTACCCGGAACTCTCCTTCCCCGTCTCCCACTCGGGCTGAACCCTGACTCCCGGACCCTGTGGATACCACAGCATCTCTGCTGCCCCTCCAGCTCCTACCAAAATCAGCGCCTCCATCTTGCCCCGCAGCTGGTGCCGACGTGGAGCCGCAAAAGTAACGCCGCCGCTAATTGGCCATACATCCCCATTAGGCCCCGCCTAGAACAAGGATCACTGGGTAAAGCTAAGCCAGGCATCGCTCTATTGACCAATTATGTAAAAGCTTGCTTAGCGGAAGCAAATTGTCCAATCAGAAGGCGCAGACATTTGATTGTCAGCTTCAATACTCAATAAAACGCCAAAACCTCACGACTGATTGGAGAGGGAGGGTCAGTGGGGCGGGGTTGTTTCCATGGGGAACAGAGGAAGCGATTGTTAATTTTCAATTGGTAAGGCCGAGGACACGTGATACTGTCGGCCTGATTTAGCGACTTTTAATCGCACTCTCTTTAGGGGGCGCTGTGTCTCCTTAGCCTTTAACACTGGCGCTTCCTAACTGGAATCCTGCCCTAATCCCTATTTTCAGCGCCCCCATTAGGTGCGTGATCTGTGTGGCTAGCCTTTCCCTCAGGCTCGCTTAAGTCACTTCAGCATCCTCACAGAGTCTGCACAACCATAGAATACAGCCAAGAAAGGCCCAACATGTTACCTACATAAACCAAGGCTGTCAGGAGTTGATAGGCGCAATGACAAGCTCCCTAAGGTGGAATTCCAGGCTTTGCTGGGCCTGAGGAACATGAGAAGTCACAGTTTGTAAAAGCCCCCAACTTTGGCTCAACGTGAAATCGGATGTTACACTTTTGGAGATGGGGTTTGGGAGCAAAGGGGGAACGGGATTAGAATAAGGGAGGGTAGGCAGGGCAAGACTCCGTCTTAAAAAAAAAAAAAGATCAGGCACGGTGGCTCACGCTTGTAATCCCAGCACTTTGGGAGGCCAAGGCGGTTGGATCACGAGGTCAGGAGATGGAGATCATCCTGGCCAACATGGGGAAACCTCGTCTCTACTAAAAAAAAAAAAAAAAAGGCCGGGCGCGGTGGCTCACGCCTGTAATCCCAGCACTTTGGGAGGCCGAGGCGGGTGGATCACGAGGTCAAGAGATCAAGACCATCCTGGTCAGCATGGTGAAACCCCGTCTCTACTAAAAATACAAAAATTAGCTGGGCATGGTGGCACGTGCCTGTAATCCCAGCTACTCGGGAGGCTGAGGCAGGAGAACTGCTTGAACCCAGGAGGCGGAGGTTGCGGTGAGCCGAGATCGCGCCATTGCACTCCAGCCTGGGTAACAAGAGCGAAACTCCGTCTCAAAAAAAAAAAAAAAAAAAAAATTTAAATTAAATTAAATTAAAATTAGCTCGGAGTGGTGGCGTGCTCCTGTAGTCCTAGCTTGGGAGGCTGAGGCAGGGGAATCGCTTGAATCGGGAGGCTGAGGTTGCAGTGAGCGAGATCAAGCAACTGCCCTCCAGCCTGGCGACAGAGCAAGACTCCGTTTCAAAAAAAAAAAAAAAGAATAAGGGAGCGTATAGGAGTAGGGTCTGCGATTTTCAAGTAGAAACAAGCACTTGTTGCCAGGCGTGGTGGTTCATGCCTGTAATCCCAGCACTTTGGGAGGCAGGGGCAGGCGGATCACCTGCGGTAGGGAGTTGAAGACCAGCCTGACCAACATGGAGAAACCTCGTCTCTACTAAAAAAAAAAAAAAAAAAAATTAAAGAAAAAAGAAAAAAAACCGTTTGTGATGGCATATACCTGTAATCCCAGCTACTTAGGAGGCTGAGGCAGGAGAATCGCTTGAACCCAGGAGGCAGAGGTTGCAGTGAGCCAAGATAGTGCCATTGCACTCCAGTCTGTGCAACAAGAGGGAAACTCCTTCTCAAAAAAAGAAAAGAAAAGAAAAAAGCTGTTGCAAAATAAGAAAAGAGAAGTTTACTGAATGCAAGGATGTCACAATAGGGAATGGTTTTGATGAAGCTTGGCTTTCTCCTATCCCTCGATTCTCTGGTCCCTGACTCCTCTTAGGGCAGGGGGACCCCTATTGCCTTAATTATCCTAAAAGGATTCCCCACTCCACCCCACCCCGCCACCATCTCTGAAAATTATGTCCTTAGGAGCTCTCCAAGAAAAGATTCCAAACTTACCCAGGAATTTTTCTTTTTTTCTTATTTATTTATTTACTTTTTGAGATGGAGTCTCGCCCTGTCACCCAGGCTGGAATGCAGTGGGGCGATCTCAGCTCAATGCAACAACCTCCGCCTCCCGGTTTCAAGCGACTCTCCTGCCTCAGCCTCCCGAATAGCCGGGATTACAGGCGCCCACCACCACGCCCAGCTAATTTTTGTACTTTTGGTAGAGATGAGGTTTTGCCATATTGGCAAGGCTGGTCTCAAACTCCTGACATCAAGTGATTCACCCGCCTCGGCCTCCAGAAGTGTTGGGATTACAGGTGTGAGCCACTGCACCCGGCCACCCAGGAATTTTTCTAATAGAGTAGAATCAGAGAAACATGTAAAAGAATACAAGGGCGCTGTGGCATGTGCCTGTAGTACCAGTTACAACAGAGTCTGAGGCAGGAGGATGCTTGAGCCCAGGAGTTCGAGGCTGTAGTGAGCAGCGATGGTGCCTGTGAATAGCCACTGCATTCCAGCCTGGATGACACAGCGAGACCCAGTATATATATATAATAAAAAACAATACAATATGAATTATAGAGCTACTGTGTACCATGAAGGAAAGTGACTTTCTGGTGGAATCCCAGATGTTAAGCCTTGTATCTGGAAGAAGTGAAGGCCTGTCCCTTTATTCCTCAAGGAGAGTTGTTCAAACATTTACTATGCCTGGCATCACAGTCAGTGGGTTGTCCTTGGCTTGGCAGCTTAATGACAATACTAGCATTTACTCACCACCTATTATGTGCCAGGCACGGTGCTAAATCTCTAAATACATTATTTTCAGGCTCACACTTATAATCCCAGCACTTTGGGAGGCTGAGCCAGGCTGATCACCTGAGGTCAGGAGCAAAACTCCGTCTCAAAAAAAAAATAATTAGCCAGGTGTGGTGGTGGATGCCTGTAGTTCCAGCTACTCAAGAGGCTGAGGCAGGTGAATCACTTGAACCTGGGAGGTGGAGGTTGCAGTGAGCCAAGATCACACCACTGCCCTCCAGCCTGGGCAACAGAGTGAGACTCCCCCTCAAAAAAAAAAAAAAAAAAAA
>PVKV010017817.1:0-31247 GCA_004027835.1 Alouatta palliata
ACTGCCATGTGTGTACCTATGTAACAATCTTGCATGTTCTTCACATGTACCCCCAAACCTAAAATGCAATAAAAAGTATATATATAAAAAAAAATAATAATAATAATAAATTGCTTTTGGTACTACGATCACTTTTACAATATTGATTCTACCTATCCATGAACATGAAATGTGTTCCATTTGTGTGTGTCATCTATAATTTCTTTTAGCATTGTTTTGTAGTTTTCCTTGTAGAGGTAGTTTACCTCCTTGGTTAGGTGTATTCCCAATTTTATTATTATTTGCAGCGATTGTGAGAGCGGTTGAGTTCTTGATTTGATTCTCAGCTTGGTTGATGTTGGTGTATAGTAGAGCTACTGACTTGTGTACATTGATTTTGTATCCTGAAACTTTGCTGAATTCATTTACCAGTTTTAGGAGTTTTTTGGAGAAGTATTTAGGGTTTTCTAGGTAAACAGTCATATCATCAGCAAACAATGACAGTTTGATTTTCTCTTTACTTATAGGAATGCCCTTTATTTCTTTCTCTTGTCTGATTGCTCTGGCTAGAACTTCTAATATGATGTTAAAGAGCAGTGGAGAGAGTGGGAATTCTTGTAGAATCCTTGTCTTTTTCCAGTTCTTAGAAGGAATGCTTTCAACTTTTCCCCATTCAATGTTACGTTGGCTGTAGTTTTTTTATAGATGGCTTTTATTACATTGAGATATGTCTCTTGTATGCTGATTTTACTGAGAATTTTAATCATAAAGGAATGCTGGATTTTGTCAAACAGTTTTTCTACATTTATTGAGATGAGCATGTGACTTTTGTTTTTAATTCTGTTTATGTGGTGTATCACATTTATTGACTTGCATATGTTAAAACATCTCTGCATCTCTGGTATGAAACCTATAAGTTCTGATGGATTATATATATATGTTGTTGGATTAGGTTAACCAGTATTTTGTTAAGGATTTTAGCATCTATGTTTTCACAGATACTGGTCTGTCGTTTTCTTTTTAGGGTATGTTCTTTCCTGGTTTTGGTATTAGCTATAATCAAAAATAAAATATTAATAGATGTTGGCTTCAATGTGGTGAAAAGGGAACATTTCTACACTGCTGGTGGGAATGTAAATTAGTACAACCACTATGGAAAACAGTGTGGAGATTCCTTAAAAATCTAAAAGTAGAACTACCATTTGATCTAGTAATGCCACTGCTGGGTAGCTACTCAGAGGAAAAGAAGTCATTACGCAAAAGATAGTAGTCCTTTGTCAGAATACTGGAATACCACATTGAGATACCATCGCACACCAGTTAGAATGGCAATTATTTTAAAAAAATCAGGAGACAACATGTGCTGGAGAGGATGCAGAGAAATAGGAATGCTTTTATACTGTTGGTGGGAGTTTAAATTAGTTCAACCATTGTGGAAGGCAGTGTGGCAATTCCTCAAGGATCTATAAATAAAAATACCATATATATATATAGTAGAATACTTGTATGATAAATATTATATATAATATTATATATTATACATATGATAGAATACATATATATGTATGTACGTATGTATATATGATAGAATACTTACTCAGGCATAATAAGGAATGAATTAATGGCATGCTCAGCAACCTGGATGAGACTGGAGATTATTATTCTATGTGAAGTAACTTAAGAATGGAAAGCCAAACGTCTTATGTTCTCACTCATTAGTGGAAGCTAAGCTATGAGGATGCAAAGACATGAATGACAGAGTGGACTTTAGGGACTCTCTGAAGGCAAGGGACTTTAGGGAGGAAAGGGTGGGAAGGGGGTGAGGTAAATAAATTGGGTGCAGTATATACTGCTCAGGTGATGGGTGAACCAAAATCTCACAAATCACCACTGAAGAACTTACTCATGTAATCAAACCACCAGTTCCCCAATAACCTATGGAAATAAAATAACCATTTAAAAAATTCACAATTTTTTACAGTCTCATGCTCTACCAGCTGGACTAATTGAAAAATTTTAATACTCCAGACTTTGTCCTCTAGTCACATATTATTTACAATTTTTTTCTCATGAATAATACATGGATATTCTCTTAAAATGCCAGAAGCCTTATTCTATTATGATATCAGATTCAGATTCATGGTCCAAGAATTTATCTAAATAAATTCCTCATGCTAATGAAGCACACTGTGTATAGTTTTTCTCAATCTCAAGACCAGTGAACTAACACTCAACATATAATGGTGCAAAAGAAATAAAATAATTTTAATATACACTCCCATTGAAAAAAGGGAAAATGAAAAAGTTCACTGCAGTCACTGACCCATGACAATTCTGAAATTCACCTGGGCCCATAATGTCGGTGCTTTGTTTAAAGTCTCTTTATTAGGCCTCCTAGGAAAAAGAAATCACCACATCTCTTTACGATGTCCTCCAAATTCTTGATTATTCCCTCTGAAACATCTTTCTTTTTCCATAAGAAATAGCCTGTTTTACACTGAGTAATTCTCTCATTATGCTTTCTGTCCATAGAAGATTGAGGGTCAATAGGCCATTTTAAAATTCATGTTACTGCTGTCCCTTTTGAAGTTGATGCATAATTCAAAAAAAAATTGGGGGGCTGGGCACAGTAGCTCATGCCTGTAATCCCAGCACTTTGGGCGGTTGAGGCAGGTGGATCACCTGAGATCAGGAGGTCAAGACTAGCTTGGTCAACATGGCGAAACCACATCTCTACCAAAAATACAAAAATTAGCCTGGTATGGTAGTGAGTGCCTGTAATCCCAGCTGGGAGGCCGAGGAAAGAGAATCTTGAACCTAGGAGGTGGAGGTTGCAATGAGCCAAGATCACACCATTGCACTCAAGCCTGCAGGATAGAGTGAGTCTCTGTCTCGAAAAAAAAAAAAAAAAAAAAAAAAAAATTGGAACATCTTGTGTTTTAAATTCTTACCCATTTAATAATTACACCTGAAAAAATTTTTCAAGATACAGCTATATTCTACCTTGAACTTGGTATGAGTCTGTTAAAAAATGGATTTAAGATTCTGAAAATCTTAACAGATTCTTAGAAAAATGAAATATAATTAAACTAAAGACTTTCTGCACAGCAAAAGAAACTATCATTAGAGTGAACTGGCAACCAACAGAATGGGAAAAAATTTTTGCAATCTACCCATATGACAAAAGATTAATACCCAGAATCTATAAAGAACTTAAACAAATTTACAAGAAAAAAAAACTCGATTAAAAATGAGCAAAGGATATGAACAGACACTTCTCAAAATAAGACATTTATGCAGCGGACAAACATATGAAAAAATCTCATCTTCTCTGGTCATTACAGAAATGCAAATCAAAACCACATTAGATACCATCACATACCAATTAAAATGATGATCATTAAAAAAGTCTGGAGACAACAGACACTGGAGAGGATGTGGAGAAATAGGAACACTTTTACACTATTGGTGGGAGTGTAAATTGGTACAACCATTGTGGAAGACAGTGTGGCAATTTCTCAAGGATCTAGAAATAGAAATACCATTTGACCCAGCAATTCCATTACTAGGTATATACCCCCAAAATTAGAAATCATTCTATTATAAAGACACATGCATACGTATGTTTATTTTGGCACTGTTCACAATAGCATAGACTTGGAACCAACCCAAATGCCCATCAGTGACGGACTGGATAAAGAAAATGTGGCACATATACACCATGGAATACTATGCAGCCATCAAAAAGGATGAGTTCATGTCCTTAGCAGGGACACGGATGAAGCTGGAAGCCATCATTCTCAGCAAACTGACACAAGAACAGAAAACTAAACACCACATGTTCTCACTCATAAGTGAGTGTTGAACAACGACAACACATGGACACAGGGAGGGGAACATCACACATCGAGACCTGTCAGCCATTGGGGAGGGGCTAAGAGAAAGGTAGCAGGGTGTGGGGGCATTGGAGAGGGATAGCATTAGAATAAATACCTAATCTAGATGACGGGGTGATGGATGCAGCAAACCACTCTGGCACGTGTATACCTATGTAACAAACCTACACGTTCCGCATATGTACCCCAGAATTTAAAGTATAATAATAAATAAATAAATAAATAAATAGAATCTTAACAAATCTCAGTGGTGAGGTTCTATTAGGTTTTCCTTTAAAATTCTTAGAGGATTTTTGTATTGTTAAAATGGTTTATGATTGGAAGCTATGGTTTTCTCAGCACTTGCAAAGGATTAGAAAATTTCATCTTTACTCTATTTTAACTCCCATTAAGACCATATTTTATGGAGCTGATTTTTGCCCTGTGATCTTCTTAATTAAAGAACCATTTTGCTATCTGAAAAAAATTGTTAGGACTTATTTGCTTTTTCTAAATTCTACTTAAGAATCAAGTAATTTCTTTTAGTACATTTTCTATTCTCTTTGCTCAAATAAGGAAAAGAGTGATATTTTGTATATTTTGCCTGGAAACTTTCTCAACCATATCCACAAGTTTATTAGGTATGCTGTCTATTTTCCAGGTTATCACAGAAGACAATATTGCTAATCTGCCACTATATAACAAGTTTCAGCTTTCTTTCCACCTTTTAATATCTTCTTATAAATAAACTTTATGTGTTAGAATAGTTTCAGACTTCCAGAAAAGTTGGAGAGTTGTCTAGATCCCTTGCTCAGTTTCCCCTATAATTAATGTCTTACATTACTGTGGTAATTTGTTATAACTAAAGAACCAATATTGGTATATTTCTATTAACCAAACATAACATTTTATATCAATTTTACTGGTGTTCCCTTGGTCTGTTTTTCTGTTGCAAGATACTACCAGGATGTACTGATGTACTCTGTGAAGGCAAGTCCTCTAAAGTGCACTTTTTTTTTTTTCGAGATGGATTTTCACTCTTGTTGCCCAGGCTGGAGTGCAATGGCACAATTTCAGCTCACTGCAATCTCCGCCTCTCTGGTTCAAGCAATTCTCCTGCCTCAGCCTCTGGAGTAGCTGGGATGACAAGCATGGGCCACCATGTCCAGCTAAGTTTTGTATTTTTAGTAGAGATGGGGTTTCACCATGTTGGTCAGGCTGGTCTCCAACTCCTGACCTCAGGTGATCTGCCTGCCTTGGCCTCCCAAAGTACTGAGATTACAGGCGTGAACCACCAGGCCCGGCCAAAGTGCACGATTTTTTGATCTGGAATCTTTAGCCCCTACCCAGTGTCTGCTATTTTAAAATAATTAAATATTTGTTGAAATAAACCACACAGATAAAACAATTACTTCAGCATATTTTCTGGCCCTGAAACATCAAAATGTATTATGTCTCAAAGCTGAATAGCCGGAAAAATAATAACAAATTTGTGGGTGGCAATATTAAGCATTGAAGTTCATTTGCTTATGCTTCTTATAAATACGACTGTGAATCATCATAGTAAATAAACCAGAAATTAATAATTTTCTGACATTATTAATTGCGTGTGCTTGTGCATGTCTCTCTGTCTGTTTCTCTCAAGATTCTTTATTAGCTTGTCCTTGGTTGGCTGTAATTAAGAAACTAATCCACTAGAGGCATGCTAAGTTTCTTCTGATTGCTCTAACATATCATTTTCATTTTTGTTCTTTTAATTATATTTCTTCCACTAGATTTCTACAACTACAAGCTAGAAAGGTGAAAGTTTAATAAACACTTAACCACCCTGTTAAAGTCTAATATATAATTGAACCTATGTTGGGCTCAGTCCTTGCTAGTTAAAAAAAGAGATGGAAGAAGAGCAAATCAATTTTGCTTTCCAACACTGTGAAGATGATTTTTAGTAGTACTTAAGAACTAAAAGAGGAAAAGTGATTGATAAGGTAATTAAATGATAAAAAAGTATCAGGCAAGCATGCAGAAAAAGTACAAATGAGGAAAATGATCAAGTGTGCTTGATCTAAAAAATTACAGTATCAAGTCATATAAATTATGATTCTTGAAACAGAAAAGAAATCTGTTCTTTGCCTATAATTTTTAAATGCTCTTTTTAGGAGACAATCACGGTAGTTACAGTTTCTCTTTCTCTAAATTTTTCCTTCCCTTCCATTAGTGTCATGATTTTGAATAAGGTATTTTCTTCATCATCCATGCCATTTTTTTCCAGTTGGTTTTATGACTATTGTTTGGTAACTTTAAAAATATTAATATTAATAATTATCAATATCTTTTGTTTTTCATAATTTTCTTTGCAATTATTACAGGTATTATGCAAACCAAACACATTATTATGGAGCAATATATAGTCTCACATGTACTAGACAAAAAAATTAATAGCTGTTACAGATTGTGGGCATTAGATTAGGATAGTATTTCATATCTAGGTGAATCCAATACTTTGCAGTTTTAATAGGATAGTCTATGCTGTTGAGCCTTAGTGACTAAATCAGTGATATTAAATTAACTTTGTAGAACGCAAGTCTTTCAGGTTACTAGAGCATTATTTAGAAATTTGCTTTTCTAGAAGCAAAAATTTTGATATTGCCTAACAGTTTAAACCATTAATATAATTATTAAATAAGGCACTGGTCTTTAGTAACTCTATTCACGTTATATGAATACCTTGAAACGTGCTTGACCTGCTTGCTTCCTTTCTGCTCTTAAACATATTCTGACTCTGTTGCACTTTCAGTTGATTGTCCTGGTTCTCTCAATAAATAAACTCTTACTGCCTGGATCCTGTCCCACTGCATTGTGACATTCTCTGCTTTGCTTAGTAGATTCACTTTAAATATTTGCCTAGAGAGATCCAGCCCCCACAAGGAATCACCATTAGTGCTCTGCATGGGCCGTCTTCAGATGATATAGGAAAGATGCATTCCAACAATGAAGTTTTAGAGACTAAGAAGAGAAAGCTATTCAAAAGATACACATTAACAGTCTCTGATTTGAGTTTGGATGTAAAGTGGCAGGTTTTAACACCAACTTTGTAAAAGCGACTAAACATATTTTGAGACATTTTATATTTCATATTCATTATACTGGTATTTTGAAAGTATCCTGAAATTAGAAAAGGATCTGAAAGACACAAAGAAACTCTGTTTTTATTATTAAGAGATGTCACTAAATACTGAAGAGTGTATAATATGCAGGTGATTATGATGTATTATTAACATTCTAGACAAATCTATTTGAGATTTTCCTCAGTAAGTAAAGGGATTGATGATTATAATCAAATAAGTAATAAATACTTATTGGACTTGCAGTACTGTACTGGATTCAAACTCATTAATTTAAACTCAGTAATTATTTTTGGAATGAATACTAGGTGAAAGTACCATTTTAGGTAGTCAGAGAAAACAAAATCAATTTAGTTCATCCTTCAGTTAACAACCTAAATCTTCACCATCAACTACATCCCCTCCTCTGACTTTTCTGTACTCTCTTAAGTTATAATTCAACTCTGTCTACTCTATTTTACAAAACTTACACAGCCTAACATGACCAATGAAAACCAAGAGTAATAATAACTGTGTTCACATTAAATTTATGAACAATCTCAAGCGGGCCCTTAACATTGCCTAGGAAACATGCAATATCAGTCGTTCTCTCTCCTCCTTCTTCATATGACTATTTGTGACCTTTTTCTTTTTCCTCATGCCTTAATACCCCCTTCCAATGCTCAGTCATAGCTGTCAACTTTGCATTCTATCTCCCTCAGAGGAAAAAGAAAGTAAAGGAGTCAATTAAAAGACACAGTTAATACACCAAAGAATCTCAGTCTTGTGTAGGCCCCTCCTTTGACTGTAGGCAGAGTCCGTGATCTGCTTCTAATAAGGAAAATATGGAAAGAGAATGGTTCATCAATCCCATTATAAGGAAAATGTGAAGGAATTTTGCAGATATCATTAAGATCTCTAATCACTGGATTTTCCCCCTAATTTATTTATTTTTCTTAACTGACAAAAATTTATCAAGTACAACATGTTTTGAAACATATATATATATATAGGGAAATGGCTATATTAAACTAAATAATATATGCATTAATTCATATATTAGGTTGGTGTAAAAGCAGTTGCGATTTCTGCCATTACTTTGAAATGGCAGAAACTGCAACTACTTTTGCACCGATCTAGTACTTATTTTTGTGGAGAGAACCCTTAATTTAGTTAATATAAAAGGCGCTTATTCTGGGTGGGTCTGATTTAATCTGGGGAACATTTTTAAAAGAGGTCTAGGCCTTCTCTGAAGATACACTCAAAGCAGCAGAGAGCCTGTCACTGTAAGTTTTGAAGAAGCAAGCTGTCATAAGGTCTACAAGTATAAGGAAACAAATTCTGCTAACCACCATGCGAGCTGGGAAGCAGGCCTCAAGACCTAGAAAAAAACACAGCTGTGACTGATACTTTGATTGCAGCCTGGTGAGAGACTCCAAGCACCGGACACAGCTATGCTTGGACTCTTGACTTGTGGGGAGTATGAGACAATGAACATTTATGTGTCGTTTTAAGCAACTAAGTTTGTGCTAAGTTTTTATGCAACAATAGAAAATTAATACAGATGATTACTTCTGCAAGATTCAATCTCCTATGAACACTTACCTGATTCTGAACCCATATACTTTCACTTTTCACTGATTTTATTTTATTTTTATTTTGAGGCAGAATCTCTCTGCGTCGCCCAGGCTGGAGTGCAGTGGCGCTATCTCGGCTCACCGTAACCTCTTGCATCCCGGTGCAATTGATTCTCCTGCCTGCTGAGTAGCTGGGATTATAGGTGCACACCAGCATGCCTAGCTAATTTTTTTTAACTTTTAGCAGAGACAGGATTTCACCATGTTGGCCAGGCTGGTCTCGAACTCCTAGACTCATGTGATCCCACCCAACTCGGCCTCCTAAAGAACTGGGATTACAGGCTTTAGCCACCACACCCAGCCTACCTTTTCACTTATAATTATAGACTAATCTTTTTCTGACTATGTTTGAGGGTAGTATGTTACATACCAATGTCTTTTAGCTATTCAAGGACATTGCACCGTGTGTGTGTGTGTGTGTGTGTGTGTGTGTATCTGAAATTTCATATTCCCTTTCTACCACAAACCCATTTCTTTGTTCCCCTTTTTAGCAGTGAACACATTTTTAAAAGATAATATTTATAAATTAATGTATACTCATTGCACATGAATTTATATGTATGTCAACTTTTAGCATATATATGTGTGTGTCTGTATGTACTTATATATGTGTATACCTATACACACAACAGGTTGTGTGTATATGTATATGTGTGTATATGTATCTTTTGAACCATATCCAGTTAACACTTTATTCTTACAATCACTGCCTCTGTCTTTCATCATTTCACCAAATTTGCTCTTACCAAGGTCAACAATGACTTCCACACTTCCATGTCTGGTGGTCAATTATTAGTCTTTATCTTTTGTGACTTACCAATAGCAGAGAGTATTGTTGACTACCTGCTCCTTGAAACGTTTTATTCAGTTAATACACCATACCAGTTATTCTCCTATCACCTTGTCTCTTTTTCTCATTATTTACTCTTTCTTCCTCATCCCCATGGATGTGAATATTTACATACCCCCCTAATTATCCCGTGAGCTTTTTCTTATCTATTGACATTCATTTTTTTCAGTAATCTCATTAAGGTTCGTCACTTTACCTACCACTCACTTTCTGACAACTTCTTAATGAACTGTTTTAGCCTTAGTGTATCTACTGAACTTAAGACTTATAAATCTGACACTTTCTCAGTATCTCCAGTCATATGTCTAGTAAATATCCTATGTTTAATATTCACAGATCTCCTAAGACCTACCTTCATAAAGTCTTTAGAATATAACCAATTTTCACCACCTCTGTAACATGACCCAATCCAATTTATAGCATCTATTTGAAACACTGCAATCATATCCTCTCATGTCTCTCTCCTCCTGCACAACTGGAAGATTATATAGAAATGTAAAATTATCTCTCTCTCTTCTGTTTTAGCCCTTCCATTGACCTCTCATCATGACTAGAGTGAAAAACCAAACTTTTCCAATGGCCTTCAAGGCCCTTCACAGTGAAGCTCCCCTTGCTGTAGCTACACTGGTGTCCTTGATTACCAGTCATGTGCTGGGCAAAATCCTGCCTTTGGAACTTTTCACTGGTTATTCTCTCTTCCTGAAATACTCTTCTCCAGATATCTTTACCTTTTAAAAATCATTGCTTACATGTCACCTTGTCAATGAGATTTACCTGACCACTTTATTTAAAATTACCATTTACTCCCTATCAAGACTTCTATTGCCTTTTCTTGATCTTTATTTTTCTAATTAATTTGCCACCTTATAATATGCTACATAATTTCATATTGTTTACATATATATATGTGTGTGTGTGTGTGTGTGTGTGTGTGTGTGTGTGTGTGCATCTAATCAGAATGAATGCTAGTAGGCTTTCAATATATTTATTAGATAAAGAAAAGACTAAAAAATAGATGGATTAATGAACAAAAAAGTAGAATAATATTCAGTTTAGAAAGTTTCTCTATTTTCAAAGATAAAAATAGCAGAGTTAATTATTCTAATCTCATCTTTTTGGTTCCAAATCTTGTGTTCTTAAATACAATAAGTGCACTAAGTTTAAAGGCCTGTCCTAGGTTTTGGAAGTACAAAGACAGAACATAGTAATTACACACAGGAGTTTTCATCATACTGAAGAATTAAACAACAGTGAATTGTGTATTAAGTATTTTATAATAAAGTCTCCCCGGGATTACAGGAAAAAATAATATTTATATTGAATCTTTAAAGATTAGGAGTTTTCTGGCTATTTGCAGTGTATATGAAAAGGAAAATGGTATTTTCAAAAATATTACTGAAAGAGTGAGACCTATTTAGCTATCATAAAAGACCAGGGTAAGTGGAGAGAATGGCAAATGACTTTAAGAAAGATAAAGCATTGTCAGATTCCAAGACCCCCTCCTTCTATTTCAAATATTAATCCAATAAGGATAACAAACAAGACAAACTGAAAAATTTCTCAACCCTAGAATCCTGTGTTGCCTCTGTCAACTCACTCTAGGTTTCTGAAGAAAATGACCACATAGCAGGCACACTAAGCAAATTTGCACCTTAATCACCATAAGACCTTTACCTCAGCCACCAACTTAACCCTCTGGCTGGTTGCTCTGTGTTAGATGTCAGTCCAAGAAACCCATATTAAGCACTGATGTGATGGCCTTCTTGGCAGCCCTCAATGTAAATCTTAACTGGAAATTCCTCAAATAGTGTCTTTCCACACTAGTGATAAAGATGGCAAGTTTACAAAAAAAGAGAGAGGAAGAGAACACCACCAAGAAATATGAAGAGAATAAGAATTAAGAATTTCTTAAGACTAAGTGCCAAGGTGAATGTGATCTAACTTATCTTATTCAGGACTCTGACATACGTAAACCACCTGAGAGTCTTCTCCTTGCACTAGTGGGCAGAATGTAGAGTCTTCAAGAGATCAGAATTCCCATGAGGAACAATAGCCCCAGCAACAGGTAGTGAAAGAATCTGTCTTCAACTCATTTAATGAGGAATGCAGCAAAGAGAATCCTCAATTTATTTTTTCCAAGAAATTAAATAATGTAAAGCTATTAAAGCGTTTTGAACAGAAGGATGACATCTGATATTCATTTTATGAATATAGAAGGAAGAAGAAGGGGAAGATTCATGTTAATCTGGACATTTTCAGACTAGTTTGATGTGATTTAATTTGATAAAAATCTAAATATAGTCAAACAATGAGGAATAGAAGGAGACAAATGTGAGAGAGAAGTAAGGTCAGAAATCCACCCCCACCTCCCCACACACAAAAATAACAATCACAAGGACAATTTGGATTATGCAGGCTCTGTGGGAGTAGGAATATGAAATAATTCTCAAATTTCTCGTTTGACAACCAGAATTACTGGAAAAACAAATTAAGTTACATATCTTTAGGGGAAAGAAAAATTCTCCATACCAGCAACAGTTAATGTCTTATAGTGACTAGTACTTTGTCAGGTCCCTCCAAAAAAAAAAAACCCAAAACCTTTTTGATGAACTAATTTCTTTGAATGAAGAAATCAGCTCCCAGTTAAATAATAAAAGAATTATGTTGTGAAACATATTAGCCAATCTACTACTAATTTCCTGAGCATCATTAGGCATTAGTTGGTTGCCACACAACTACATGTTCCAGTTGAGAAAATCCTCTCATGCTTAGCAAGGATTAGCTTTTTGACATCTTTGAGGAGCTTCTTTTATTATTTAAGCTTCTATTTAACAGACTGTGGTAATTTTACCTGAAGAGATGTAAAAAAGTAAATTAAATTAAATGATTAAATTATGTTCAAAAATTGACATGATTCATTTGGATTTAAACGACAGCATACTCCAATTACTTCATGGTTGTATATAAACATTTGCTAATTTTCTTATGTGGATAATTGTAATATTTTAATAGTTATTCCTATAGTTTGAAGAGAAGTTACCAATTCATGTGCCTGCTTTAATTTTTGAATTAATTTTGAATATAATTTGGTGTATCCTTTAGAATTTTGGGTTTTCTGAAGCTGAGGAAAATGCTATTTAAACATTAATGCTGCATCCATTCTAATAGTTTTGTATTATTTGGGGGAAGTGTATTTTAAATGTATAGGTTGAATTTAAGAAGAAAGATGACTACTTTTTTCTCTGTATTCTTAATCATTTGTCAAGACGACAAAGTGATTAAAAGTGAGCCACAGTAGTCAAACAGGCTTGGACTTAGATCTCTGGGTTTGCACTTACAAGTTGTGTGTAGCAAACAAATTGTTCTTGTAGCATGCTTTTAGGTGCAAGTAACAAAGTACAGATTCAAAACGTGTTATTTATTTAAAAAACATATTATCTTACATAACTAGGATTCCACTGATAGGCTAATCTCCAGACACAGAGGTGCCTCTATTCCCTGCTTCTTATATCTCTTCAACTATACCCTTAAATTTTCCTAACAAATCCCTGCAGTCTGTTGAGTAGTTCAGTGATTTCCCTGATATCCAATAGTCTGCCTGTCCCTTAGGATAAGAAAACATAAAGCTCCTCTTACTGCTGGCAGCCCCCTTATAACCACAAAGGAACCAGACTTAGCATGAGGTCAACACTGAAATCTGTGTAGACAAGTGACAGGAGGACCTTGGCTTCTCGAGGACACCATTGAGCTGTTCATTAAGTACACCTGGAGAATTTTGTATCTCCATACTTCTGGTTATATGAGATAGTTTATTTCTTTATGATCAAGTCAATGTGAAGTTCGGAGTGCTTATGTCTTGTAGCTGAATACTGCTACCAACAAATTTTAAGTGGCAGATCCAGAAATCAAAACCGAAGTCTATTTAACCCTTGTTTTACTTTAACTATAAGACACAGTGTTCTATAAACTATGATTAGAAAAACAGAGAACCAAATAAAATCTTAGCCCCAGATACACATTTCTTCAGGCTGATCAGCCATCTCTGGGCACACACCCACACTTAAGCCAGAATGAATCAGCAAAGAAATTCGATTAAGCACTTATTTTAGACTAACTAACATACATCTCCTGGAACTTTGGGATATGGTGACCATTTGTTTTGAAATATCTGGTGATGTGGAAGAGAAATGGATTGTTTTTCCACATAATGGAGTTCTGTTGGAAAGATAAAAAAGGAGTAGAGATGGTATATTGAGGAGGTAACCCATATTATCCACTATGATGTGTAATCCTGGACTAATTATTAAAATTATCTCAGTATTATTGCTAATATTAGTGTTAGTATTATAAAATGGAGACAATAACTACCTATTTATTATGGTTTCTGTGTTGATAAAAAGAAATGATGCATATAAAATACTCAATTCAGGTACATTCTGAAACTTTGGTCACTGTTAGTAATTATCACATTTTTTTGTTCATTGCCCTCAACATTCTGAAGGAAACTTCATTTTGTGTAGCTGTGTTAAATTTCTCCAGATTCACTTTACATCCTTGACCATCCTTCTCACATACATTTTGACAGACCTAATGGATGTACGTGTGCCATGATCTTGCTCACCTATATATGGTTTAAGAAACCACTTCTATGGTTTAAGAAATTTCCCACAGTAAGCTTTATCTTTCAAAAAAATTGACCAAAAGCTCATATCTCCAACCTGCCTGGCAGACTTGGCAGAGGTTTGTAATACAATCTCTAATAGCTAAATGAGGCAGTAGGGTTTACCCAAAATCTATTTCTGGTAAGAGTGCCAGTAGCAGCGTCTGGCTTCTAGGTAGCAGCTGTAAAGATTGGAGCTCAGCATCAGTCACTCAAAATATAGTCTTTATGGCCAGCTACAGTTCAGTGGGGTCTTCACTGGAGTGGTCCAAGGATCTAGCAGGAATTGGCTCTTGGGTGAAAATCCACCAGCCTGGCTCTGGCTCTTTTGGAGATTCTAAGAACTACCTATTTTTTTTTTTTAATTATCTTTTTGTTAAATTGGTTCTTTTGTAATAAACACTAATAATCACCGCAGAGCTAAGACTAATCTGTCCCAATACTATTTTTGCCAACAAACAAATCGTGCAGATTTTCTTTGGCTTTACTCAGTACAAGACTGAGTATTAGTAGAATTTCTTGTTTGATATTTTTTAATCTGATGTCAGATTGGCACGCTTACATGTTAGCCCAATTTCTTCATTTTTCCTCTCTGCTGATGAGAATTGAAATATTATCATACCCATCTTCGTGGTCCTCTAACACACCAAATTAGTGGAGTACATTAAAAAGAAAAGTTGCTAGGATACAATGATTTGAAGAACTCTTCCTTTGTCTTTCCTACCTTTGAGCATTATTCTTGGAACTGTATTACCAACATGTGTGACCTCTCACATGGCAAACTCTTTGCCTCTCAACCTCTCCACACCACACTACTGCTGCACTCCTCCCTCTCATCCTTCCAATCCCTGAACATTTTTTTTCTAATTCTCCTTGTAGTTAAAATGTTGAATAAATAGAAAAAGAATAACACTGATGACAGGCAGAAACAAAAGCAAATAGCCTACCTCCTTAAAAAAACTAAACAGGAGTGTACTACAAACTTTGAGTTGGGCAAGAATTTGTGTTCTTAAAAAAAAAAGGTGATGCCGGGCACGGTGGCTCCCGCCTGTAATCCCAGCACTTTGGGAGGCCGAGGCGGGTGGATCACGAGGTCAAGAGATCGAGACCATCCTGGTCAACATGGTGAAACCCCGTCTCTACTAAAAATACAAAAATTAGCTGGGCATGGTGGCACGTGCCTGTAGTCCCAGCTACTCGGGAAGCTGAGGCAAGAGAATTGCTTGAACCCAGGAGGTGGAGGTTGTGGTGAGCCGAGGTCACGCCATTGCACTCCGGCCTGGGTAACAAGAGCAAAACTCCGCCTCAAAAAAAAAAAAAAAAAAAAAAAAAAAAAAAAAAAAAAAAACGGTGACAAAAATGGAAGACTTGCTAGAAAGCAAAGATGAGGTTGTATTTTTTTTTTTTTTTTTTTTTTTGAGACAGAGTTTCGCTGTGTTGCCTAGGCTAGAGTGCAGTGGTGCAATCTGAGCTCACTGCAACTTTCGCCTCCCTGGTTCAAACGATTCTCCTGCCTCAGCCTCCCAAGTAGCTGGGATTACAGCAAGCACCAAGACACCCAGGTTTTTTATTTATTTATTTATTTGTATTTAATAGAGACAAAATTTTGCCACGTTGGTCAGGGTGATCTTGAGCTCCTGACTTCAAATGACCCACCCGTCTCTGCCTCCCAAAGTGTTGGGATTACAGGTGTGAGTCACTGTGTCTGGCTGAGATTGTACTTCTAAATAAATTTCTCTATTCAGTTTAATCCGCCTTGAATTTGTTGAAAATCTCTTATATATTTTAAAGATATATTATATAAAAAATATGACTGTATTATATAATATATATTACATATGGTATGATATATAAGTATATATTGCTTGATGATGGGGATATGTTCTGAGAAAGGCATCATTAGGCAATTTGGTTGTTATATTAGTTATATAAATTGTGTAACTGTAACTATATATTATAAACCAAAAGTTAAAAATAGCCTGCTACACGTCGGCCACTTGATATGATCAACTACTCCCAGGCTACACACCTGTACAACATGTGACTGTACTGAATACCATACGCAATTGTAACATAATGGTATTTGTTTATCCAAACTTGGAAAAGGTAGTGTAAAAATGTGATAGGGCTAGGCATGGTGGCTCACACCTGTAATCCCAGCACTTTGGGAAGCCGAGGAGGGTGGATCACAAGGTCAGGAGATTCAGACCAACCTGGCCAACATGGTGAAATCCCATCTCTACTGAAAATCCAAAAATTAGCTAGGCGTGGTGGTGCATGCCTGTAATCCCAGCTACTGTGGAGGCTGTGGCAGGAGAATCACTTAAACCAGGCAATCAGAGATCGTGCTACTGTGCTCCACCCCGGTGACAGAGTGAGACTCCTTCTCAAGAAAACAATATGGTATTATAATCTTCTATGACCATCATAATTTATACGGTCTATCACTGACTAAAAATGTCATGCAGCATATGACTGTACATGTCATATGTTAGTTTTCTAGAATGTCATGATGAATTATCATAAGCTGGGGGACTTAACACAGAAATTATTCTCTTACAGTTTGGAAGGCTAGAAGTTTGAATTCAAGGTACAGCAGGATGGTCTTCCTGTGGAAGGACCCAGGGAAGAATTCTTTTTTGTCTCTTATAGCTTAGATGCTTGTAATTTTTGGTTTTCTTTGACTGGCAGCTGTATGACTTCAATCTTTGCCTCTGTCTTCACAGTCTTGTCCTGCGTTTGTGTCTCTGAGCAAAATTTTCTTCACCTTATGAGTACTAGTCATATTGGAGTTACCCACATTCTCACTTCCAGTCAGTATGATTTTACTTACTTTAACTTAATTCTGTCTGCACAGACCCTATTTCCAAATAAGTGTCACATTTGCAGGTTCCAGGTGGACATAAATTTTGGAGAAACATTGCTGGACTCAGTAAAGTGTGTAAATTGTGATTTCTATCCTCACTCTTGTCTTCATCTTATTTTCCTACCCTTACTTCTTTTTGCCACAATTCATTCTTAAGTTTTTAATCTTATAACTTATATAATCTTATATAACTATGAAACATGTATGTAAGACATGTAACAAACATGTAAGATTGATTACATCCATTTGGTTTTAAAATTTTGAAGACATTAAGATGGGTATAAAAAGTTTTTAAAGTTAATCTTTTAATCTTCTCTCATATTCTTCCAAAATATTAATGGTGAGTCTTACTTTTGGTGGTAAGACGAAAAGTGATCTCTTTTTTTTCATTTTGGAAACCATTTGCCAAGTGAATGGCTGCATACCAGGTACCAGGAGATCTTCTAAATATACAGTCATTTCATCTGCAAATAGAGGCAATAAGACTTCTTTTCCTAATTGAATACGCTTTATTTCTTTTTCTCCATCTTTCTCTGTAAGACCCACTAGAAGCAATTTGCCTTCAGCTGGCAAACTCAGTCGTATACTTTTACTGTCCTACCTCAAGGATATATCAACTCTTTGGCTTTGTGTCATAACCTTATTCAGAGAGTCCTTGATTGATTTTCGCATCTGCAAGATATCACACTGGTCCATTATGTTGACAACATTAATCTGATTGGATCCAGGGAGCAAGAGGTGGCAGCCACACTGGGCTTATTGGTGAGATATTTTCATGCCAGAGGATGGGAAACCAATCTGATTAAAATTCAGGAAACTTCTACCTCGACAAAATTTATAAGGGTTCAGTGGTGTGGGCCCTGTCAAAATATTTCTTCTAAGATAAAGGATAAGTTGTTTCATTTGGCCCCTCTTACAACCAAGAAAGAAGCACAATGCCTAGTAAGGCTATTTGGATTTTGGAGACAACACATTCCTCATTTGGATGTGTTACTCTTGGCCCATTTATCAAATGACCTGAATGTTTTGAGTGTGATCCAGAACAGGAGAAGGCTCTGCAACAGGTCCAGGCTGCTGTGCAAGCTGCTCTGCCACTTGGGCCATATGACCCAGCAGATCCAATGGTGCTTGAGGTGTCAGTGGCAGATAGGGATGCTTTTTGGAGCACTGAAGTGTCTGGCAGGCCCCCATATGTGAATCACAATAGAGGCCTCTAGGATTCTGGAGCAAGGCCCTGCCATCTTCTGCAGATAACTACTCTCCTTTTTGAGAGACAGCTATTACCCTGTAACTGAGCTTTGGTGGAAACAGAATGTTTGACTATGGGTCATCAAGTCACCACGTGACCTGAACTGCCTACCATGAACTGAGTGCTTTCTGCCCCATCGAGCCATAAAGTGGGTCATGTGCAGCAGTATTCCATCATCAAATGGAAGTGGTATATATGTGATCAGGCTCAAGCAGATCCTAAAGGCACAAGTAAGTTACATGAGGAAATGACTCAAAAGCCCATGGTCTCTGCTCCTCCCACCCTGCCTTCTGTCCCCCAACCTGCACCGATGTCCTCATGGGGAGTTCCCTATGATCAGTGGATAGAGGAAGATAAGACTAGGTCCTGACTGATGGATGGTTCTGCACCATATGCAGGCACTACCTGAAAATGGACAGTTGCAGCATTATAGCCCCTTTCTAGGAGATCCCTCAAGGACAGAAGTGAAGGAAAATCTTCTCAGTGGACAGCACTTCAAGCAGTGCACCTGAATGTGCACTTTGTATGGAAGGAGAGATGGCCAGATGTGCAATTATATACTGATTCATGAGCTGTAGACAATGGTGTGGCTGGATGGTCAAAGACTTGAAAGAAGCAATTGGAAAACTGGTGACAAAGAAACTTGGGGGAGAGGTATGGAACTCTCTGAGTGGTCAAAAACTGTGAAGATATTTACATCCCTTGTGAATGCTCACCAATGGGTGACCTCAGCAGAGAAGGATTTTAACAGTCAAGTGGATAGGATGACCCGTTCTGTGGACATCACTGTCTCTTTCCCCAGCCTTCCCTATCATTGCCCAATAGGCCCATGAACAAAGTGGCCATGGTGAAAGGGATGGAAGCTATGCATGGGCTCAGGAACTGACCTGGCTATGGCCATTGCTGAGTGTACAATTTGCCAGCAGCAGAGACTAACACTAAGCCCTCGATATGGCACCATTCCTCTGGGTGATCAGGCAGCTACCTGGTGGCAGTTTGATTATATTGGACCTTTTCCATCATGGAAAGGGCAGAGGTTTGTTTTCACTAGAAGAGACAATTACTCTGGATATGTTTACCTATCCTGCATGCAATGCTTCTGCCAAGACTGCCATTCGTGGACTCACAGAATGCCTTATCCACTGCCATGGTATTCCACACAGCATTGCCTCTGACCAAGGCACTCACTTTATGACTAAAGAAGCGTAGCAGTGGTCTCATGCTTACGGAGCTTACTGGTCCTACCATGTTCTCCATCATCCTGAAGCAGCTGGATTGATAGAATGGTGGAATGGCCTTTTGAAGTCACAATTACAATGCCAACTAGGTGACAATACTTTGAAGGGCAGGGTGAAAGTTCTGCAGAAGGCCGTGTATGCTCTGAATCAGCATCCAGTAGATGGTACTGTTCCTCTCATAGCCAGAATTCAGGGATCCAGGAAGTGGAAGTGGTACCACTCACCATCACCCCTAGTCATCCACTCAATAAATTTTTGCTTCCTGTTCCTGAAACATTACATTCTGCTGGCCTGGAGGTCTTAGTTCCAGAGGGAGGAATGCTACCACCAGGAGACATAACTGCTATTCCATTAAACTGGAACCTAAAATTGCCACCTGGAAGCTTTGAGCTCCTCTTACCTTTAAGTCAACAGGCTAAGAAGGAAGTTACAGTGTTGGCTGTGGTGACTGACTTGGACAATCAAGATGAAATCAGTCCACTGCTCCACAATGGAGGTAAGGAAGAGTATGCACAAAATATAGAAGACGCATTAGGGCATCTGTTAGTATCACCATGCCCTGTGATTAAGGTCAATGGGAAACTACAGCAGCAGACTCCAGTCAGGACTACAAATCCCCCATACCCTTCAGGAATGAAAGATAGGGTCACTCCACCAAGAAAAAAAGAATGACCTGCTGAGGTGATTGCTGAAGGTAAAGGGAATACAGAATGGGTAGTAGAAGAAGGCACTCATCAATACCAGCTATGACCACTTGATGACTGCAGAAATGAAGACTGTAATTATCATTAGTATTTTCTCCTTCTCTTGACAAAAGCATGTTTGTGCATATAAAAACACTTGTACTAAGAAAATAAATTCATTGCTTTTTTCCTTTATCATATGACATAAGATTTATTGATTTCATATCAGCATTTGAGTATTTTTAACTTTATGTAAAATTTTTAAAAGTATTTTGTTCGGGGATTGTTGCATTTTTGGTTGTATGAAGTAGAGTTTATTATGTTAGGTGTAATTAGGACCTTATTTTTGTCTTTATTTGAAGATTATGTATGATCTCAGGAGATGTGTATGGGTTTAGGTTGACAAGGGGTGGATTTGTGATGATTAGTACTGAGTATCAACTTGATTGGATTGAAGGATGCAAAGTATTGATCCTGGGTGGGTCTGTGAGGGTGTTGCCAAAGGAGATTAACATCTGAGTCAGTGGGCTGCGTGAGGCAGACCCACCTTCAATCCGGGTGGATAACATCTAATCAGCTGCCAGTGAGGTCAGAATAAAAACCAGGCAGAAGAACGTGGAAAGACTGGCTTAGCTTGCCAGCTACATCTTTCCCCAATGCTGAGTGCTTTCTTCCTTCAAACATCAGACTCCAGGTTCTTCAACTTTGAAACTTGGACCGGCTTCCTTGCTCTACAGCTTGCAGAAGGCCTATTGTGGGACCTTGTGATTGCGTGAGTTAATACTCCTCAATATACTCCTATATATATGTGTATATCTATCCCTATGTATATATATTTGTATATCTCCATATATATACCCCATATATACATCCATATATATACCCATATATATATTCATATATATCCATACCCATATATATCCATATATACATATCCCCATATATATCCATATATATATATCCCCATATATTGTAATATTGGGGTCCAGGGTGCCCTCAGCTCCCCTGAGAGAACGTTTTTCCTGGTTCTTGGTCTCCTGCCCTCTCAAGAATGAGAGAGGGGACCACAGTGCAGTGCGCAGTAAATGCCGGACTCAGAAGTGTTTGTAGAAAGTGATTTATTTAGAGAGAGGAGAAGGAGAAGGAGAGAGGAACAGCTAACTCTCACACTGAGTGAGAGAAAGAAAAGCTGCTCTCACACTGAGTGAGAAGGGTTCCCAGAGGGGGAAAACCAGAGAAGGAAAGCTCCTCTCACACTGAGTGAGAGAATCCAGAAAGATGGAATCCAGGAGAGGAAAGCAGCTTCCACACTGAGTAGAAGGGAATAGAGAGAGATGGAATTTAGGAGGGGAAGACAGGCTTCCACGAGACAGTGTGGAAGGGGACTCCAGAGGGGAAATCTAGGATAGAGAAAAATGGCTTCCATGAGAGTGTTCATGGAAGGGGACCCAAACATGGAGTCCAAAGGGATGTGGAGGAAGGGGACTTAGTTAACTTGGGAGGAACCCCCACCTTCTCTAAGACCCCCTGGCCAATGAAAGGAGTTCCTTAGAACTTCCGCTGGAGTGATTGACTCTTAGTTTCTTCCCGTGCCTGCAAAATTTAAACATAAACCATTAAATCTCCTGGATGGAGAGAGATGGGGGTGGGGGGCATGGCACTGGGAAATCTTGCCCTTAAAACTATGCCCCATCGTGGACCCAGAAAGAGAACACCTTCCCTCAATATATATATATCCATATATATATATATATATCCCTATATATATCCCCATATATATATATATCCCCATATATATCCCCATATGTGTGTGTATATATGTATGTATATATATATATATATATATATATATACATACACACACACACAGCATTATTTCTATCTCTCTAGAGAGCCCTGACTAATATAGATAGATAGACCAATAGATAGACAGATAGATAGATAGATAGATAGATAGATGGCTACATAGATAAGAGTAAGTAATCAATACTATAACTACATATATATCTATAGTTATGGCAGATAACTATATATATAGCATGTAGATAGATATCAGAGAAACCAAGTCAGCATAGGAAAATATTTACATTTGTTGACCGTATGTGAAGAATATATGGGTATATGACTATACTTTGTACTATTTCTTCAGCTTTTGTGTAAATTTGATTTTTTCTAAATAAAAAATTGGTTGAGGAGAATAAAATAAGTAAAGTGAATGAGAAATAAGTTGGGTGACCTGAGATGTATTAAAGATGCCACATTTTCACTGAGTAGTTCTTTGAGAGATTAAAACATATATCTTATTTAAACCTATACATTTTAGCTTACCATTGAAAAGCATGTTAGCATTTACTTAACTATTATAGGTGAAAATTGTATTAGTTTGATATAGAGTATCTGGAAAATCATAAAGCAAATATTTGTACTATTAAAAACATAGAAGAAATATTTCCTTTAAAACTAGATCCAGTTATTGACCTCACTATCACTTTTTCTGCTAAATATTTTAGAAAGATTCTACCATAGTGAGCAAGAAAAGTAAATAATTAAATGTATAAATATTGGAAAAAATAAACAATAGTCATTTGTCTACACAAATTTATTTTTTAAATTTAGAGTTGGAGACTTAAGCAAGACAGCTTTGTATAATATCATTACACACAAAAATAAACTTCAATGACATTCAAAACAACAAAGCGCTGGTAGATATTTCAGGTTAAAATGACTAGATTTCACCTCCAAGGGGATGAAAATTGACTCTAGGAGCTGAAGAAATTCTTAGGTATTAAAATTGTTCCAGGGCCTCCAACTCAACTCAATTCTACTTGAAAAAAAAGTCTAAAATGCTCCTTGGAGTGAAGTCACTTATAATGAAAAAACAAGGTGGAAAAACACAGGCTTAAAATACGGAGTAACAAATGGGTTCTCAGTAGCTTACAACTCAGCCTATGACTGTTTTCCTCAAGCTTCATGTTCTTGCAGGTCAGCTGTGGCACAGCTCCTCATTGTGTTTGTGCTGGAGCTCAGAATGTTAGAGCAGCATCTATTTTAAAGTTTACCACTGGAGAGAAAATAGAACACATCACGCACCAGCTCTTAAAAAATTTCTGCTCAGAAGTAACATATGCATATATATATGTACCAAATAACCAATCCTAATCACAAAGATGTAGGTAAATATAACCCTTCCTCAAGGAGAGTAACAAACATTTTCAAACAATAATGCTATCTACCAAATTAAAAATAATAGCAAAATATATCATTTAAAATATCAACTAGAAAATAAAAGACCTAGTACTAAATATTATGAAAGATATTACAGACTTTGACAGATAAAAATTTAAAATATCATCAAAAGATAATAAACACAAAATGAATTGCTCTCACAAATGCAATTTTTCACAAATTGATGCATAGATTTAATGTAGCCTCAATGAAAAGGCATACATACATGTCTCTAATTATTTGACAAGTTGACTCTAAAAATGGCTACTTTAGAGCAAAATATCAAAAATATCCAAGTAACTCTTGATGAATAACGAGGTGAAAATACCTGCTATACAAGATATCAAAACTACTTTTAATTAAACCCTATTAAATCAGTAATACGATGTGATCAAAATCTCATCGGTCTATATACAAACTCTCCTGGTACAACAGAAGTGACATTTCAGTTTAGTTAGAAAGAGAGCAACTACTCAATAAATAGTGTTGGGAAGATGATCCATTAGAAGGAAAAAATCAGATTGGTTCACTGCCTCACACCAAACAATGCAATTAATTGTGCATATATGAAGAAGTGAAAGATGAGAAGAAACATTTTTGTAACTATTGAAAGGATATAAAATAATAACTTTAGGTAAGAAAACATTTTGTATTACAAATAAAAAAATCATAAAGGAAAATATTCATAAATTTACTACATTGCAGTTAAGCTTTGTTATTCAGAAAAAGATTCCACCGAGATGATTAGATGACTAGGTACAACCTGGAAGACACAACCTGCAATTAATATAATCAGGAAATTATTAGTATGCAGAGCATAAACTATTCTTGCAAATCCATAAGATGAAAAACCCCATTTAAGATTGTGAAAAGACATTTGGGCAAATTGCAGCAGGCATATCATGGTGGTAGAAATAAGAAGGGCCAAACATCATAAAAAAGCCATATAAGTATTAAAGAAATGTCTATTAAGACCACAATTATACCTATGAGACTGAGAAAAATTAAGTCTGTTGACTTTAATATTGGAAAGGATATGGAGCAATGATAGCTTTTACACACTGCTTATGGATATGAATGACAGATTTGAAAAAGCCAGATACGAGATTACTTGTATAATCCTGATGAGACAGACATCTAGTTATATAATTCTATCATATTACTATCCAATATTCAATCATTCAATTAGTTTTTATTTTTCTCTATTTTTCTTTGAAATATATACCATTTCATTTTTAATTCTTAGGTTGTTGAATTGTATATTAGAAGAATGTTTGCTTTGTAAAATGTAAAATGTATGGGCCTTGGAAACAAAGTTCAAAACTTAGAATTGGATTCTGCCCCAGTTCTTTAGACTACATATGGAATAGAGGCCTTAGGTGGTCTCATTGCATACTTTGTAATTAAAATACAAGCCTATCTGGTATTTAAGGCAGGTGTGAGCACAAACTGTTAATTGCACCATAAATTCATTCTCTTGCACCTGAAGAGGATTCGTTTGTATGCACATTTTCAAACATATTATAAAAGAGTTACCAACATATGCTGTATATTCTGTACTATTAAGTCACAGAACAGGCAGCAGCAATTCACCAATATAAGTCTGGTGCAGGTGTTAAGTGGCATCACAGATGTGATATGACTGAGGAAATACTGTAATTCAGTGAAACAGGTAGAATTATTTCCTGGAAACTTTTTTTCCAAAGTGTTCCATATAGTGCCAGATCATGCAGTTCAAGATTTTATAAGTATTGCATTAAAGAGAGACAAATTAAAAGACAGTTAAAGAGCAGAAAATTCACCTCCATAAAGTTGGAAGTTACAGTTCTTTTTTGAGGTCTTGAACTTTCTCTTGAACTTTGATAGAAGTTTGATAAACCTGTTTATCACCAGGAAAGCAATCATTTCTCCAGGAGATCTTGATATTAGGTGTTTAGATGTTTACACCTATCTATTACATCAAGCACTTCTCTAGTAAAAAGTAATGAACTCAGGAAATCTTTTACCTGGAAAATGTTAAATTCGCTCATTATTTTTAATATGATATTTATAGTAGGCTGAAATACAGCTAAGCTAGGTTTATAAAAAAGTTAAAAATTCAAATGATTTTGAATCCTTTAAGATTGTAGACTTTAAAAACTAAGATAAGATATTCCTCTGACATAAGATTTTGCCCTTTTTAAATTTCATCAGGTCTTAGCCAATGACCTATTAAGACCATAAACCCTTTGTGGAAATTTTAGGGCAGACTCCTGTGGACTGGTGTCAATCTCTGTGACGTTACTTGAGAAATTGCTTTGAACAAGAGAAACAAATGTTTACTACTAAACCCAGAATTTATTTGATAAAAGTAGTAATATAACATAACCTTTGCAATTTTTGCAGGAAGACAGTTTTCTGTCAAGGGTTAAAAGCAAACTTAATAATCAAATAATTGAAAATGTAAGTAAACATAAATAGTAAAGATATCAAAAGGAAGGTAAAGTTTATATGAAGCAAACTACATCAAAATGAATTCCATGTTAAGGTTTCATGGTCTTGTTATTTTTATCACATCTGTGATGGTTAGTTTTATGTCAGCTTAGCTGGGCCACAGTACCCAGATATTTGGTCAAACAGTATTTTGGTTGTTTCTGTGAGGGTATATTTTGGATGAGATTGACAATTCAATCAGTGGACCTTGAGAAGAGCACATTGTCCTCTATAATGTGGGTGACCCTCATCCAATCAATTGAAAGCCTTAATAGAATAAAGAGTGACTTTCCCTGAGCAAGAGAGACTTCTGCCAGCAGAAGACCTTCAGAATTGAATGACAACATTTGCTCTTCCCCACCCACACTGCAGGTTTTGGACTTGTCAGCTTCCATGATTACATCAGCCCATTCCTTAAAACAAATCTCCCTTCTTTATATACACACAGGCATCCTATTATTTCTATTTCTCTGCAGAATCCTGACTAATACATGTCTATCTGAAGCAACCCAACCAATTTGATTTGGGTGAGATGACCTCATACAAGGTAAATATGACAAAATTAGTATAAGTATATATATTGTACATAACTACAGAGTAAATTGACATGGGCTGGTATGTGAGTTTAATATAGATTCAAATACACTACAATGATCCAGGTTCATAGTTTTCCTCTCCATCAAAAGCCAAGTCACCTTTCTTGTATTGAACATGGGCAATCCCTAGCTATACTCCAGATTAAAGTCACCTCTTCATTTGTAGACTTCAATCAAATTACTTAGAGATAGCTATATAGAAAGAAAATGTTTTTACATGCTTACTAAGCTTTTGAAGCTATAAACAAACATGTTTTGTTTATAAAAGCTATAAACAAACATGCCAGAGCATGTTGGTAATTAGTTACTTGATAAGTCAGATAAAAAAAATTACTAATCATTATCATTAAGAAGTCTGATCTATCTCGCTAATAGGCTTCATAAAAGATAAGAAAAGCCACTGACAACACTGAGAAAAAGTATTTGTCATATCTACAAACACCAAAAAAAAGTAATAAAACTATTTAACTATTAGTTAATATATTGACCAGCTCTAGTGAACAAGCTGCCATCTGGAACAATGGAAAAATTTGGTATTTGATTTCTGTATGAGTCACAGATAGACCAGTGGTTCAAATCATAAATTGTTGTTTTGTTTTGTTTTTTCTATCCCTTCATTGATTCTTCTCCACAGTGATGTTTCTAAGACAGTGATTTCTCATCACTGTAAAGATATTGGGATACATTATCTCACATTCTTTCCACTTTCAATATCATCAGAGAACAGAAAGAATATCTTTTCCAGCCACATCTTGATTGCCATTGGTTTTCAAAGAATGATTCTGTGGTGACTATCACTTAACTCCAGTAATCAACTCTAGATCGTCTCCTTCGTTTTGGCCTGGGAAACATTCTCTGCCAGCCAGCAGTAATGCACTTTCTGAAGCCCATGGACTAAGAAATGAAGAGAAATCCTTCCCAAAAGAAAGCTAGGGTAGGGTTTCATGAAGGACAAAGAGATACTGAATTACCATACACTTAATTTCTGTTTGAAACATAATAAAATACAATTACACAATACTACAGCCAAGGTGAACCTAATTTATGTTTTTTTTTAATTTCAGAAAACACTTCCAATTAGAATATATATTATAATCATTTCATAAATAACTGCACAGTAGAGGATGGCTGACGGGTGTAGAAATATCCTAATAGTTATTTAAAAGTTTAATCAAGTACTGACTGTGTAATAGCAACAAGATAAGTAAACTTACCTTTTCTACAAAGAAAATGGCATATACAGGTTTATGAGGACATACATACAGCTCTAAATTTAGGATAAAGTCTGTAGTAAGGCAAGGATATTTCATTTCCATAAACATTTGCAGACATCTAACATGCACTAGGCACAGTGTTAAGTGTCAGTAGTACAATTGTCCTCTGCTAGAAATAACATTCTTTCTGGGAAGATGAAATGTAACACACAAAAATGTGAAAGGGGACAATGTCTCATAAATGAAAAGTATGTAAGTCGTACAGGCAATAAGTGAAGTAGAACTTGGAGTATGAAGTAATGATCTTCAGAGAGAATGGTCAGCTAACAAGAAGAAGGAAGTATTTGGGTATTTATAGAAGATTTAAAACAGAAGGAAATCAGATTCAAGGATATCTAAATTAGATAAAGTCTGCAAATGTCAATAATTGTTTAGACTAAGTCCATTTTTTTTATTTTACGTGAATAAATGTTTTCAGTTCAGAAAGCATTTGAAACTTGATTATATATTTTAAAGCAGCATTAATAGTTATATTACTTATTTTTCTTTTGTTTAAAATTATGTTTTGAATTATTTTTTCACTGATATAAAAATACATTTTAAGTTTCTACAAAATATATTTAACTTTTGCAACTATTATGAGGAAAGTGCATTTGATTCTCTAATACTGATTAAGATAATTCCTTCTGTCTTAATTAAGTCTGAACTCCTAACTTTTCACTTTATTCAATAAGAGTACAATTCACATTGAAAATACAGAATCATATTTAAAGCTCTAAATTAAGCTCTTGATCTTTTTCTTTATTCAGTTTCCCTTATTTTGCCAGTTTCTTTTGGTATCCATTAAAGTCAAAATATTTAAAAAATTAATCATCTAAGAAAATTGAAAATACAAAGAATTGAAAGAAAAAAAAGCAAAACTAATTTGACCTGTTATTATTTTATAGTTATGTGAAGTGTGCATAATAAAAATCACTTCGTAAGTTTGACTATATCAAACATTTAGTAAGAGATGTATGCTAGGGAGTATGTGACTTTTGACACTACATTATGAATGGCAAGGTAACTTCCTGTTTGTTTCTCTTAGACAGCTTACTCTGCATTAAATTAACTGCCATGCTGTGAAGACACTCAAGCTGCTCTGTGGAGGGATCCATAGGACAAAAACCTGAGACCTACCAACAGCCAGCGAGAAATTCAAGCATGAGATGTATGGCTATGCTTTATGTGAATTTATAAGAATCAACCAAGCGATTGGTAAAGATCAGATTCCAGATTCTTTCCAATGCCAATGTTCCGAGTCCCCGATAATATTCCCTGTAGATAACCCCATTTCTGTAAGCCACTTTGTAAGCAGATCCTTCTGCTCTTATAAGGCCTTCAGACAACTGCAGCCCTAGTGGATACTTTGACTACAACTTCGTGTGAGACCTTGAGTCAGTTCGATCCAGTGAAGCCATTTCCAGATTCCCAACTTTCACAAATTGTACAAGAGAATAAATATTCTTATTTTTAACTGCAAAGTGTTAGGACATTCTGTTACCCAGCAATAGGTAAATAATATAAGATGACTGTAACATGATTGAAGTAACCATGATATTTATCATATTTTTAGTCAGAAGATGGATATGATTAGATTTCTAGGATTCTGTTAAAAGCAACAGCCAGCATTTGCCAAATACCAATTCTGCATCAAATTGTGCAAGAGCAATATGGTTTGGTTCCTGACTTTAAATTGGTAATAGAGGATATACACTAAGAAAGTATTAGAAAGCAGTTGATTTTGTTTTGGAGAAACAGATTTATGAAATACACAGCACTCTGCAGAGGAAAAATCACCATGATGGCATGAGTCAGGGAAGGCTTCCAGAAACAGACCGGAGGAACTGTTTATTGACAAATCTGTAAGATTTGCACAGAAGAAAAAGAGAGATTATTCTTCTTTAGGAGTATATCATAATCAGAGATGTAATAATGGAAACAATATATAAGCAATCATGTAAATACTAATTTATCTGCAGCAGAGCTCTTGAGAAATAGAAATAAACACAGATTGATAGATCAGAGTCCTCCAGAAAGGGCCTGAATACCAGGCAGAATGTTTTGATTTTAACAGCATTGAGGGCACTTACAAATGATCTTAAAGTGTGAATATACCTTGACATTTCTACTAGTATGGAATTAGGTTTACCACTGAGAGAACACATTAGATCATTGTACAGGCATAATTCTTAGCAAGTTCTTACTTATCTTGAGCAGAAATTTGTCTTCTCTTAATTTCAGCACTTGCTCTTACTTATATAGCAGAAAAGAATTATCAGGGACTCAGAACATTTACGTTGGAAAGAACCCGGAATCTGATCTTTTCCAACCACCCAGTTGATTCTTATAAATTCACATAAAACATAGCCATACATCCCATGCTTGAATAACTCCTGTGATGTGATTTTCAACCAGTTCTCCAAGCATCTGTATTTACTTTTAGACAGTTTTGACAAATGAAAGTTTGCCTAAAACTGTGTTTGTCTGTAAACATAGGCCCCAGTTTTAGAACTTTGAGTCACACAATTTAAATAAATAAGTCTAATCCCTCTTCCATATGGCAAGCTGTTAACTATTTAAAGATGGCATGCTCCCCTTGGAATTAGGGGATAGAAAGATTCCATTCTTCCAGTTTTCCCTACATGTCATGGCCGAGAATCTTTTCATTAAATATTGCACCACTTCTCTGAACACCCCATAGTGTGTCTTCAACATATGAAAGGTGTGATTCTTCAGCGGGTAATGTTCAAGCAGGGTCTCTTTAGTATAATTAAGAATGCTTTTAAAGTATTCTGTTTTCTAATTTGGAATTTATATTTTCTTTTCTTTTCTTTTCTTTTTTTTTTTTTTGAGACCAAGTCTCACTCTGTTGCCCAGGGCCCAGGCTGGAGTGCAGTGGTGCAGTCTCGGCTCACTGCAGCCTCCACCTCACAGATTCCTGCAATCCTTGTGCCTCAGCCTCCCAGGTACCTGGGATTACAGTCAAGTAACACCACGCCCAGCTAGTTTTTGTATTTTCAGTAGAGATGTAATTCCACCACGTTGGCTATGCTGGTCTTGAGCTCCTGACTTCAGGTGATCCACCCGCCTCAGCTTCCCAAATTGCTAGGATTATAGGTGTGAGCCACCACATCCAACCATTTATTTTGTTTTATAAGTTGCTTTCACCAATTATTTAAGCTTTTGTTTATTTAATATTTTCTTATTTCATCAATTATTTAAGCTTTTTTATGGCTTAAAGTTTATTGTTCTTAAAATTCTCCAAATTTATTTTAAGAATACTGTATCCCTACTACACCTCATGGTAGATAGGTAGGTAGGTGGTTTGTTTGTGTACCATAAGGCCTAACAGGTCACTCTATTATAATTGAGGTTGCAATGATATGTCCTGCCAATCTAAATTTTGAGATCCTAAGTCTATCTGCCTTGTAGATCTGGTAAAAAATTTAGACATTATTACTCCAGCCTCTCATTTATTCCAATGAGGAACCTAAACTCTCAGAAAAGATTACTTGACTAAGCAAATAATCTTTTTTTTTTTTTGAGACGGAGTTTCGCTA
>PVKV010017817.1:31347-46602 GCA_004027835.1 Alouatta palliata
TGCAATGGCGCGATCTCGGCTCACCGCAACCTCCGCCTCCTGGGTTCAAGCAATTCTCCTGCCTCAGCCTCCCGAGTAGCTGGGACTACAGGCACGTGCCACCATGCCCAGCTAATTTTTGTATTTTTAGTAGAGACAGGGTTTCACCATGTTGACCAGGATGGTCTCGATCTCTTGACCTCGTGATCCACCCGCCTCGCCTCCCAAAATGCTGGGTTTACAGGCGTGAGCCACCGTGCCCGGCCGCAAATAATCTTAATAAGCAGTTAACTGTTCATAGAACTAGCAAGACAGCCAGCCTGATAATATTTTTTCTGTAATTGTTTTTACTTTTTCTGTTTAATGTGCTTTATAAGTTTGAAGACTGTACACTTTTTCCCTTGTCAAGAACATCACCCTTTGGATAGACTTTTCTCACTCATTTCTGGTTTACTCTATTACTGCTTTGGTGGCACTTGTTAATTAAACAATTAAATCTATTTTATTTACAAGTCACTGCAGCATGTATGGTGTGGCAGATCCAGTAAGGCTGCATATACTCAGCTTTCAGAAAACATAAACTTTTTTTTTTTTTACATGTAAAGAAAACTGAGATCCAGAAAGAAACGAAGACACAAAAATGCAACCTATGTCTTTTTCTTTATGGAGTACTTTTGGAAAAGTTTGTGCAGGTAAAAAGATATGTATACTAAAATTAACCATTTAAAATATACTATTTACTGTAACTTTAAAAATTATATACAGGTATGTAAAAATCGTCATGAACAAGATAGAGAATATGTCCATAACCTTGAAAAGCATATTTGCCTGAGCATAGTAATCCCTTCCTCATCCAGAACCTGCTAAAAATTGGTTTCCTAACTTTCCCCATACATTCGTCTTTTCCAGATTATCATAAAATGGCATCACATAATTCTTTCATTCAGCATGCCATCAATATCTCTCTATGCTTTTTGCATGTATCATAATTTCTTCCATTTTATTGCTGAGTAGTATTCCCTTGTGTAGATGTATTATAATTAGTTTATATATTGGCCAGCTAAGGCACTGGTTGTTGCCAGTTTGGAGCTATTTTGAATAAAGCTGCTACGAACACTCCCTTATGAATCGGTTAGTGAATGTATATCGTCAGTTATGTTGGGAACTTGTAAGAGGAGATTTTTAGAGTGGTAAAGATGTGTTTATTACAAAACCCACAAAACTATGTGCCAAGTAGCTGCTGCAGTGCTACTGTAACAAAATACCAGATGTTGAGTGGCTTAAAAAACAGAAAATATATTACAGTTCTTGAAGAGGTAAGCTTGAAATCAAGGTCGTGGCAGGTTTGGTTATTTCTGATGCTTCTGAAGGAATAATTTACAAGGTCTTCCTGCTTGGATCGTAGATGGTCATGTTCTTTCTGTATTTCTTCACATCATCTTTCCTCTATGCCTAATGTGTGTACTAATTTCTTTTTATAAGGATACCAGTTATATTGAATTAGGTCCTGATCTCAGGACCTCATCTTAGCTAATTACATCTGCAATGATCCCTTTTCCAGTGAGGGCACACAATTCAACTCATAATAGTGGCTGTACTGTTTAGCATTCCTACGGCCAGTGTATGAGATTTCCAGGTGTTCTATGCCCCCACCAGCTCTTGGGTTGTTGTCTTTTCAATTGTAACTTTTCTGATACCTAAGTGTTTAGTGGTATCTCATTTACGGTTTTAATTGCTGTTTTCCTAACAGCTAATGATTTTTAGCATATTTTCATTTGTATTTTCGTCCTCCACATAATTTCTTTGGCATAAAAGCTATCCACATCATATGTTCAATTTTTCATGGGTACATTGCCTATTAATATTTAATTATAAAATTTCTTTACATATTATGATATTAATTAAGGTTATGTCCTTAATTAAACATGTATTTTGCAAATATTTCTAGTAAGATAAAACTTTGTGTTTTTAATTTTGTTTCAGAGCATCTTTGGAAGAACAGCAATTTTAATTTTGATTAATTCTAATTTATTAATTGTTTTATTTTATAATTTGAGATTAACTTTGTTCTAAGAATTCTACTGAACCTAAGTTACAAACATTTTCTTCTATATTTTCTTCCATTATTTTATAGTTTTAGATATCCTAATTATATGATTATTTCAATTAATTTTGAAATATGGAGTGAGGTAACATTTTAAATTCATTTTCTACCTTGTGGATTCTCAACTTTTCCAGCATTGTTTGTTTAAATTTTTGTATGTTTATTACATTGCATTTTCTTGGCATCTATGCTAAAAATAAATTGTCCATATCTGCGTGGTTCTATTCCTAGAATCTCTATTCTGTTTCATAGTTCTATATATGTATCTTTACAACAATACGACAATACCTCACTAACTTGAATACTAGTTTTAGAATAAATCTTGAAATTAAGTTAGCATTAATCCCCCAACTGTTATTTTCAAAATTATTTTGACTATTCTAGATCCTTTGCATTACAGATCAAGATATTCCATGATTAGCAGTTTGCCAATTTCTACATAAATTAAGTAATTTTTTGGGGTTTACTTTACATCTATAAATCGAGTTGAAAATAATTTATCAATTATTGCTGTTTAACCTTCTGATCCATGAATATGCAATATTTATCCATGTATTATAGGCTTTGTTAATGCATCTTTGTAATGTTTTGTAGTTTTCAGTTTAAAAGTTCTTCAAATTTTGTCAAATTCATCTTTAAGTGTTTTATGGTTTGAGATATTTCAATGTTTTCAAAAAACTGTAAAATCCAAGTGTTCCATTATATATGTGTATATATATATGTGTGTGTGTGTGTGTGTGTGTATTAATACAACATTCAGATATATACAATTATGTATAGCACATCACTGATGTATCTTTCATTATTGCTAAACTCAACCTAGTTCTAGCACTCCTTTATAAATAATTTGGGAATTTCCATCCAATGATATATTGTCCTTTCTAAGTTGTATGGAGTTTCTTTTTTCTTTTTCACTTTCTTACCTTATTGCATGGGCTAGAGTATCCAAAACAATATTAGATAAAATATTAGATAAAATCAGATGCCTTTTCCAATTTCATAGTTTTCTAATGCTCTTTTATTGTGCTATGTCCAGGGTTTATAGTTTTAAAAAGGTAGGAGCTATGCGAAGAAGGTACTCCATCATGGCCAGAGCCATATGTCTGCCTCCATTTTTGGATATGTTTTCTAGTGTGACAATATAAGCAAATTTTTGGTACTTGTTTTGGTACCTTTATCAGGTTGAAAAAGTTCCCTTTCACCTCATTAAAAAAAAAAGCTTTCAGCTTTTCACTGTTGAGTATAATGTTAGCAGTGATTCTTCATATATGACTTTTATTATGCTGAAAGAATTTTCTTCAATTTCAAGTTTGTTGAGTGTTTTTATCATGAAAGGATGTTAAATTTTGTGAAGTAATTTTCTTCATCTATTGAGATGGTTATGTGATTTTTATTCATTTTTTTCTGTTAATATGATGTAGCACATTAACTGATTTTCACATGTTAAACCATTCTTGCATCCCAAGAATAAATCCTACTTGGTCATGGTGTATATTTTAAGACTTTTTTTTTTTCCAGAGAAATTTCAGATTCACAGTAAAATTGATAGGAAGGTCAGGGATTTCCTATGTACTCCCTTTCCCAAAACATGGATAGCCTCCCACCATTAACAGCATTCTGAGTGGTATTTTTGTAACAATTTGTAAAATTATATTGACACATCATAATCACTCCAAGTCCATAGTAACACTGTGGTTTCTTCTTAGATATGTACTGTTTCCAGTTGTTGGGATAAGTTTGAGAAAGACTGGCATTAATCCTTTAAATGTTGTTAGAATTCCAGCAGGTCCTGGACTTTTCTTTGTTTAAAGTGATAATTATCTCTTCTTGATCATTTGACCCATTTTTCATATGTAATGTTCCTCTTTATCTCTGGAAATATTAGTTATTCTGACATCTGCTTCAATATTAATGTAGCCTTTTAAACTATTTAAATCTGCATTTATATTATATACTTTCTTTATGCTTTCACTTTTAACCTGTCTCTGTCTTACATTTAAATCAGGTGTTTGTAGTTAGAATGTAGTTGAATCTTTCTATTTTATTCAATCAAGAAAATGTCCGTCTTTTAATTGGAGAGTTTATATAACCTATCATTATCAATAAGATTACTTTTTTTAGTCTACCACCTTGCTCTTCATTTTCTATTCGTTCCATCTGTTTTATTTTCCTGCTACTTTTGTATTAGTAGAATTAAATATTATTATCTTTTTCTACCATTGGCTTATTGATATATTATTATTTTTTATTTAGTGGTTGATTTATGGTGTATGATATATATTTGTATTTATCAGAATCAACATTTTAATGTATTATACAATAGTATAGTGTATCGTTGGAACCCTACAACTATATAATTTAAATTTATTTTTCCAGTCTTTATGTTATTACTTTTAGAATTTTTTCTATGTATCCTAAAATCCCTACAATACATTGGTTTTATTTTTTGCTTTAGTCAACTATCTTCTAAAGAAATTAGAAATAGCCCAACCTTCTACTATCTGATCCCACCTTGTTGGTACCAAGTAAAGTGGAAATTTAGCTCACCATTGTGCCTGCTTACGCAAAAGAGAGGGAAAAAGAATTGGAGCACTGACTAGCCCCACCTCACACCACCTTGTTCAGTCTCACTGATGTCAGATGGGGGCACAGGACCAGCATCTCTTTTAGTTCTGTTGACATCAAGGTTGACAGGGACCAAAATACTGACTAGACCTATCATGTGTGAGCTTTGTTGAGTGTTGCCACTGTCTTGCAGGGGATAGAAGATCAGTCCCCTGCATCATCCCTCCAAAACTGTCCCACTGTTTGAGCACCTCCGGCTTTTACCAAACAGAGAATAGCATATCAGTTTCTTTTTTTTTTTTTTTTTAATTATAATTTAGGTTCTGGGGTACATGTGCAGATAGATCATGCAGGATTGTTGCATAGATACATACATGGTAATGTGGTTTGCTCCCTCTCTCTCCCCGTCACCTATATCTGGCATTTCTCCCCATGTTATCCCTCTCCAACCTCCCCACCACCCACTATCCCTCCCCTACCCCCCACCCCACTGACAGACCCCAGTGTGTGATGCTCCCCTCCATGTGTCCATGTGTTCTCATTGTTCAACACCCACCTATGGGTGAGAACGTGCAGTGTTTGATTTTCTGTTCTTGTGTCAGTTTGCTGAGAATGATGGTTTCCAGATTCATCTATGTCCCTACAAGGACACAAACTCATCATTTTTTATGGCTGCATAGTATTCCATGATGTATATGTGCCACATTTTCCTTGTTTAGTCTATCATCGATGGGCATTTGGGTTAGTTCCGGGTCTTTGCTATTGTGAACAGTGCAGCAATGAACATATATGTGCATGTGTTTCAAGCAGATCAGTTTCTTACACAGCTCAGCAACACAACTTGGACTGGGTACTGAATCATAGTGGTCTGCTACTTCAGGGTAAATCAGATAGGATGAAAAATAAGCTATTTACCTCCTTCTGAATCTGAGTGTAGAGATGTGGTTTCTTTTTGGTGTTTGAGTAGAATTAGTCAGATATTAACAGAGAGGTTTTCTGTTTTATTAGGCTGCCCTTTTCTGGTCATTTGATGAGGCCGAACAGAATTTTTCTGGAGGTTTTTTTGTTTTTTTTTTTAATGTGTATTTGTCTGCATATATTGGCAGTTCCAGGTTAAAAGTTCCTGCAGTCATCTCTCCAGCTCTCCAAAATACACAGGAAATAATAAAAAAATCCAGAAAGCCAACATGTTGTTCCTTATCCTTGAAGTCCCTAGACACTTCATCTTCTCTTTTCCAGCTTTCAAAGTTTCCCTATGTTTCTTTTTGTGTTCTGTACACGGTTTATAGTTTAAAGAGGGAGAAATTGGGAGAAATGGAGCTACTCCATCTTGGCCAGAGCTGTAAGTCTGCCTCCACTTTTGGATATGTTTTTGCCTGATATAAAATTTTGTATTAATATTTTTTAGTATTTTAATGTTCCATCATCCCATTTTCTTTTGGCTTGGGTGTTTTTTCTGTTCTCTTTTATTTTTTTCTTTCACGTGAAGTCTGCTCTTATTCCTTTCATTATATTCTCCCTCACCTCTCCTGGAACTGAGCTCTTTCAAATATTTTTTCTTCTCCATTGTGTTTTCCTTTCCTTCTCCTTTTTGAACATCATGTATAGGTATATTAGCATGTTTGACTACAACAGAGGTAATTTTGTCACAAAATTCTTGAATACGCTCTCCCTCTTATTTTATTTTATTTTATTTTTTTTGAGACAGAGTCTCACTGCGTCACCAGGTGCCAGGCTGGAATGCAGTCACATGACCTCAGCTCACTGCAACTTCTGCCGCCTGGGTTCAAGCAATTCTCCTGCCTCAGCCTCCCGAGTAGCTGGGACTATAGGCACGCGCCACTACGCCCAGCTAATTTTTTTGTATTCTTTAGTAGAGACGGGGTTTCACCATGTTGACCAGGATGGTCTCAATCTCTTGACCTTGTGATCCACCCAACTCGGCCTCCCGAAGTGCTGGGATTACAGGCGTGCGCCACCGCACCTGGCCCTCTTTTTAAATGCTTTTCCTTTGTGTTTCAGTTGAGTTTACTTATTTTATTCTATTTTCAGTTTCAGTAATAATTTCACTGCAGTGATCTGTCTTCTAATAACCCTATCCAAAGTATTCTTCATCTCTGATGTGCTTTTATTATACTTTTTTTCTTTTTTACTAATTTATAGTTTGTGTATCTGATGATGTTTTTCAGTTTTATATGCCATTTCACTCCCATAAAATCCTTTAAAATAGTATTCATAGCTATTTTAGAGGCCCTGTCTGATAGTTCTAACATCTTGTTCATCTCTAGATCTGGTTCTGCTGACTGATATATGTCTTCAAAAGGATTTTTTGTTGTTGTTTTAAAATATGTCAGCGAAGGCCAGAAATTGTGTCTGAAGAATAGTAAGTAGAAACAGAGGTAGAAATAGGCCTCCATCTCTGTCAGAATGTTCATGTGTGAGGATGAATCAACCTAGTCAATAATGGCCCACTTTGATGTTATTTTTGCCCTCAGTGCCCGACAGTGGTGGGATGAAATTTGTCCTGTTACAGACTGCTGAGACTTTGTTCTCAGCATTGTCTCTTCAATACCAAAGAGTTTTTCTGATCTACTCTACTCTCAAGTATTTTTTTGGTGTTTTTCATTTTGTTTTGGCATGTCTGTATCTCACAGAGTTTCATTCTTCACTCCTAATTTCCCTATCAGTGAACTATTAACTGTTGTTTAGTAGAAGGTAAGTGATAGGGGCAATGGAGTCTCTGACTCCACCTGCATCGCTCTTTATCTGAAGCAAGACCACTGGACCGCAGACTCATCGTTTGATCTTTCTCAGAATTCCTGGCCCTCCTTGCCATGGCCAAACTCAGACTTGTATCAGTGGAAGAAGTTGGATGGGAGCAGATTTTCTAAGCATCTCCCGATGGAAGCAGATCCTCATTCTGAATCAAGGCAGGATTCCTGGCACTGGGCGATTTTTGCTTTTCTTCCACATTTGCTTCTCCCCCTTCCCAAGGGATATTCCACCTTTTCATTTGGCATTCTTCCCCTATGAAACGAGTGTTCAATGAGTAGATGGGTTCTTAGGACTCTATGCAATGAGGAGGGCTTTCTCAAGTATTTTTTACCTGACCCCAGTGTATGTCATGAGAATCTTAAAAGAGCGGATCAACAGGTGAATTTTGTATATGTGTTTGGGGCTCTCTAGGCTTCTGAATGGTCAACCTAACTCGCATTCTCTTTCAATAATTCTTTCTAATTTCAGTTGTGTACTTTTTATCTGCTTTTATGGCTCCCAACACTTCCTCCTATTTCCCAAGGAGTTTATGGCTCTTTGGGATCTAGTTTACCTATTTTCCTTGTGACTACTGCTGTTTGATGTTTTCACTCTCCAAAGAAAGAAAGGTAATGATTTCATAGATTACACACATTTTCTCATTGGAAATGACATACTTATTAGGATTGCTACACTCTGTACAGAAGCAAAACTTACCCTTGTTTTAAAACACATTTTTAGCATACTGTGGGTGCCAATATCCTACTAGGTGATTTATTTATGAGCTAATGTTTAATAAGTTAGAAAACTTTAGATAGTAAGTAGTGAAAATAAATTATGCCAACTATTTTGAAAAAAATAGTTTATTGAAATGATGTGGAATAGTTCATCCAACTGAAAGAAACTGTAAAACCACACTAAGAAAAGAAAAATAACAGTTTCTGGGCTTTTCTTATCTAGAATTAAGGAACATGTTCCTTAGCACATGCACATTCCTTATCAGGGAGAAGATTAAATTCTAAGTGACTATCCCAAACTGTAATTGCTGGAGATAAGGTACTATTGTGAAGAACAATATAATAAAGGGATAGGCAGGAAAATACAGCCATGGCCTCAATAATTATACATTTTCTGATTTGAATATACGGCATGTATTTCATTCATACATTACAATTTTTTTATTTTTCCTTTTGACGAATAGATCAAAAGGAAAAATTGTAACATAAAATTGTAACAGTTGCATATTCCTATACAGTTATAGTCAAGTGTCAACTAACAATGTTTCATTCAACAACAGACCACTTTTATGACAGTGGTCTCATAAGATTAAAAGGGAGCTGAAAAATTTCTATTGCCTGGTGACATTGAACCTGTCAAAACGGACATTGAAGCTGTTGTAAGTCTTAGGGCAATGCATTGCTCAAGTGTTGGGGGTGATGCTGATATAAACGAACCTACTGCATTTCCAGTCATAGAAAGCTCTAGCACATACAGTGACGTATAGTACATAGCACTTGATAATGATAACAAATGACTATATTATTGATTTATGCGATTACTATGCTAAATCTTTTATTGTTATTTTAGAGTGTACTCCTTCTATAATATTAAAAAAGGTAACAGTAAAACAGCCTCTGACAGAACCTTCAGGAAGTGTTCCAGAAAAAGGCATTGTTGTAATAGGAGATGACAGCTTTATGAGTGTTATTTAGGGACTGTGTTCTCTTTCCGGGGCCACAAGGGGGCATAGTTTTAAGGGTAAGAACTTCCCAGTGTCATGCCCCCCTCCCATCTCTCTCCGTCAGGGATATTTAATGGTTTATGTTTAAATTTCGTGGGCGCAGGAAGAAACTAAGAGTCAATCACTCCGGTGGAAGTTCTAAGGAACTCCTTTCATTGATCTGAGGTCTTAGAGAAGGTGGGGATTCCTCCCAGGTTAAAAGTCTCCTTCTTCCACACCGCTTTGAATTCCATGTTTGGGTCCCTTTTCACTAACACTGCCTTCGTGGAAGCCATCTTTCTCTCTCCTGGATTTCCCTCTGGAGTCCCCTTCCACACTCTCTCGTGGAAGCCTGTCTTCCCCTCCTAAACTCTATCTCTCTCTATTCCCTTCCACTCAGTGTGGAAGCTACTTTCCTCTCCTGGATTCCATCTTTCTGGATTCTCTCACTCAGTGTGAGAGTTAGCTGTTTCTTTCTCTCTCCTTCTCCTGTTTCTCTCGTTCTCTCTAAATAAATCACTTTCTACAAACACTTTTGAGTCCAGCATTTACTGCGCACTGTGCTGTGGTCCCCTCTCTCATTCTTGAGAGGGCAGGAGACCAAGAACCTGGAGAAACATCCTCTCAGGGGAGCTGAGGGCACCCTGAATCCCTGAACCCCAATATAACGTCATTGCCCCTGAAGACCTTTCAGTGGGACAAGATGTGAGGGTAAAAGATCTCCACATATTATGATCTTGACTCTAATGTGTATATTTATGTCTTAGTTTTCAGTAAAAAAAAGCATAAAATGTCATAATAAATAAATACATAATAAATATATCAAAAAGTTTATAGAATGAAGATACAAAGAAAAAATGTGTACAGCTGTACAATGTGTTCATGTTTTAAGTTAAATGTTATCGTAGAAGACTCAAAAGTTTAAAAAATTAAAAGTTCATAAAATAAAAAAGAGTTATCACAAACTAAAGTTTCTTAATGAAGAAATTTTTTTTGTATAAATTTAGTGAAGCCAAGTGTACAGTGTTTATAAAATCTACAGTAGTAATGCTCTAGGCCTTCACATTCACTCACTATTCACTCACTGATGTACCCAGAGCAACTTTCTGTTCTGTAAGCTCCATTCCGGGTAAGTGCCCTATACAGATAAACCATTTGTTACAGTACATTTTCTATATTTAGATACACCAGTTTTTGCCATTTTATTACAATTGCCAACATTATTCAATACACTAACATGCTGTTTAGGTTTGTAATCTCAGAGCAATAGGCTATACTATGTGTGTAGTAGGCCACATGGCACAAGTAAATTGGAGTAAGTGCACTCTATGATGTTCACACGATGATTAAATTTCCTGACCATGCATTTCTCAAAACCTATTCCATCACTAAGTGATGCATGACTATACTTCAACAACATACAACAAATATTTATTGAACATCTGTTTCAGGCACTTTCTAGTTCTGGTGATATCTCCACATACAAAAGTCTTTACTCTCAGGAGCTTGCTTTCTAGTGAAGGGAGACAAGAACTATAAAGTAAAAGAATAGAATAAAATATTATTATCTCATATATAAAGGGGCCCAGGGATTGACATTGCGATTTTAAACAGGATGGAAGGAAGACCTCATGGATAAAAAGATGTCTGAGCAAAGACAAGGAGGCAAGAGTTGGCTAGGGAATAAAAGCATTTCAGGCAGAGGAAGTAACAAACAACAGAACTCTTCAATTACAGTTAAAGGGTTCTGAAAATCTGTCAGAAAAATCTAAGGAAGAGTAAGATCTGTGTGGATAGAGGGAAAAGAACCAGGAGGAATGGAAGAGCTAATAAGATACAAGATGAAATATGGGACCATCTCTTGTTGGGCCTTGCACAACTTGCAAAGATTTAAGGTTTTTCTAGGCTTAAAAAGGAAAAGCATTGCAGACTTTTTACAGGACAGTGCTAGAGTCCTAAGTTTGAATATATGCATTTTGATTTCTTACTGGAGGAAACACAGGACACATGAGCAGAAGAAGGGAAGTGATTCAGGGGGTTACTCTAGTAATTCAGGAAAAAGCAGATGGCAGTTTAGGCAGGGAAGTAAGAGTAGAAGTGCTAATAAGTGGTCTAATTTTAAACATCTTTTGAATGTAGAGCCAATGGGCTTTGTTGAAAGATTTCATGTGGTAATTGATCGGGAGAAGGACAACTCCAATAGTATTGACCTGAGCAACAGAAACAATAAAGTCGCCATTTACTGAATTTAAGAAGTAAGCAAATGAAATGGGTTTGAAGAATGAAATAATGAATTAAGTTTTAGATAAGGAAATCTCAAGTTGAGGCGACAGTTCCACACAGGAAACATAAAATTGGGATTCATCAATCTATAAGTGGTAATTAAAGCCACCAGACCAGATAAAATCTCTTTGGAGGTCAGTATCAGAAGGATAGAGGCAATCTCAGGACTGAGATATAAGGCACTCTGGAGATTAAGCAAATCAGTGAAAGAAAGTGGAAAGAAGCAGCCAATGAGACAGAGGCACAAACATGAGAATGTGTTGTCCCTGAAACTGCATAAGGAATGTACAGATAACTCACATGTAGTAAAGAATAGAGCAGAATGCAGAAAAGTGAGTAGATGTGATCACGAGAGTTGTAAAAGTTCTCTCTTCAAATTACTTCTTTTTTGTATGTGGGAACCAGTGTCATCAGCACCAGTTGCAAATGAAATTTAAGGAAAGAAAATAAGATACAAATAAGATATAAAGTAATTGTCAACACACACTCACAAAAAGTGAAATAAAACCTATACATATTATTAAAAATCTCTTCCTTTCAATGAGGCCTTTCATTATATCTTGCTTAAAATTTTTTATTCTGTGCAATGAGATAATATGTAAATAAATAAAAAAACAGAATACCTGGATTGTAGAAATAATGTGTATAATAAGGGGAAAAGAAAAGAGCAATCCAATGAGATTAAAGAAGTCAAACTGCCATTGTTCACTGATGACATGATTGTATACCTAGAAAAACCTAGAGACCCACCCAAGAAGCTCCTAGATTGAAAAATGAATTCAATAGTTTCAGAACACAAAATCAATGTACACAAATCAGTAGCACTGCTATATACCAACAGTGACCGAACTTAGAATCAAAATCAAGAACTCAGTTTCTTTTACAACTGCTGCAAAAATAAAATACTTACTAATGTACCCACCCAAGGAGGTTAAAGATCTCTACAAGGTAAACTACAAAACACTGCTGAATGAAATAATTGATGAGACAAATAAATGGAAACACATCCCATGCTCATGGATGAGTAATATTAATATTGTGAAAATGACCATACTGCCAAAAGTAATCTACAGATTCAATGAAATTCCCACCAAAATATCATCATCATTCACAAAACTAAAAAAATAATTCTAAAATTCATATGGAACCAAAAACTGAGCCTGCATAGGCAAAGCAAGACTAAGCAAAAATAACAAGTATCATGTTACTCAACCTCAAACTATGCTACAAGGCTATAGTTATCAAAACAGCATGGTATTGGTATAAAAATAGGCATGTAGATGAATGGAACAGGATAGAGAACCCAGAAATAAAGTAAAATACTTACAGCCAACTCATCTTCCACAAAGCAAACGAAAACATAAAGTGGGAAAAGGAAACCCTATTCAACAAATGGTGCTGTAGTAATTGGCAAGCAACTAGATTTCTATCTCTTATTTTATTAAAAAAAAAAAAATCAGTGCAAGATGGATCAGTCTTAAATCTAAGACCTGAAACCATGAGAATTCTAAAAGATCACATTGAAAAAATTCTTCTAGACATTGGCTTAAACAAAGAGTTCATGACCAAGAACCCCAAAACAAATGCAACAAAAACAAAAATAAATAGATGGAATCTAATTAAACTAAAAACTTTCTGCAGAGCAAAAGAAATAATCAACAGAATACATGGACAACCCAAAGACGAGGAGAAAATATTTGCAAACTATGCATCTGACAAAGGACTAGTATCCAAAATCTACAAGGAACTCAAACAAATCGGCATGAAAAAAACAAAATCTGATTTTAAAAAGTGAGCAAAGGACATGAATATACAATTCTCAAAAGAAGATACACAATTGTCCAACAAACATATAAAAAAGTGCTCAACATCACTAATCATCAGTGGAATGCAAATTAAAACCACAGTGTGATACAACCTTACTGCCATTCTGCAAGAATGGCCATAATTTTTTAAAAATGAAAAAAAATAGATATTGTCATGCATGTGGTGAAAAGGAAACACTTTTACACTGCTGGTGGGAATATAAACTGGTACCATCACTAGGGAAAACAGTATGAGAGTCCATAAAGAAATAAAAGTAGAACGATTCGATCCAGCAATCCCACTACTTGGCATCTACCCAAAGGAAAAGAAGTCATCATATGAAAAAGACACCTACACACATGTTTGTAACAGCACAATTTGCAATTGCAAAAATAGGGAACAAATCTAAATGCCTATCAACATGTCCACCAACCAAAAGTGGGTTAAAAAATGTGGTACATATACACCGTGAAATACTACTCAGCCATAAAAAGGAATAAAATACATGCATTCACAGCAACCTGGATGGAATGGGAGACCATTATTCTAAGTGAAGTAACTCAGGAATGGAAAATGAAATATCATGTGTTCTCACACATAAGTGGGAGATAAGCTACGAGGAAGCAAATTGGTAAGAATGACATATGGTCTTTGGGGACTCCAGGAAAAGGGTGGGAGCAGGGTGTGAGATAAAAACTACATATTGGGTACAGTGTACACTTCCCAGCATATGGGTGCACCATAAATCCCCCTAAAGAACTTATCCATGCAACCAAAACCACACATTCCCTAAAATCTATTGATGAAATAAAGTAAAATAAAATAAAATAATAAAAGTAATCTGGTTATCATAAACATAAGAAAAAAGTAAGCCAGAGGTAAGCACCAAAAAGCAAAAAAGAACAGACAGTAAGGAAGAGCGAAGAAGTCCTGATAAGCCAGATAATCACCACACGAATAAGGGTAAAAAGCAATACATGAAAGATGTAGTTCAAAAGTATATAAATCAATGTGTCTAGTTTTGCATTATTATTTTATTATGACTTGAGTGTTATCTATTAATTATTTCTAGATAACACCATACTTATTAAGCTAATATTTGGCAAATTGAATTTTGAAATTGATCATACTGCTTTATACGTAAGTGCAATTTAAATAAGCTGTAGATTTCCATTATTTTAGCTCACATCCACAGATGCTTTGAGAAATGTTGCTTGTTATATGATGGTTACATGCTAATAATACACACTGAAATTATGAGAAGTACAATGGGATAACTGAGCAGGAATTAGGTATGTGAGGAAAATTGTTGGTTTCAAGTTCTAGGTTACCAAGACTCAAGTGATTTATTTACCTCTGATAGTAATCTTTTTTTTTTTTAATATATATACTTTTTATTGTATTTTCGGTTTAGGGGTACATGTGAAGAACATGCAAGATTGTTACATAGGTACACACATGGCAGTGTGATTTGCTGCCTTCCTCCCCATCACCTATATCTGGTATTTCTCCCCATGCTATCCCTCCCCAACTCCCCACCCGCCGCTGTCCCTCCTCTTTTTCCCTCCAAATGACCCCCGTGTGAGATGCTCCCCTCCCTGTGTCCATGTGTTCTCATTGTTCAACACCTGCCTATGAGTGAGAATATGCGGTGTTTGATTTTCTGTTCTTCTGTCAGTTTGCTGAGAATGATGGTTTCCAGGTTCATCCATGTCCCTACAAAGGATGCGAACTCATCGTTTTTGACGGCTGCATAATATTCCATGGTGTATATGTGCCACATTTTCCCTGTCCAGTCTATCATCGATGGGCATTTGGGTTGCTTCCAGGTCTTTGCTATTGTAGACTGTGCTGCAATGAACATTCATGTGCATGTGTCCTTATAGTAGAATGATTTATAATCCTTTGGATATATACCCAGTAATGGGATTGCTGGATCAAATGGAATTTCTATTTCTAGGTCCTTGAGGAATCGCCACACTGTCTTCCACAATGGTTGAACTAATTTACACTCCCACCAACAGTGTAAGAGTGTTCCTATTTC